>CAUYQG010213159.1:0-16351 GCA_963574415.1 Tarsius wallacei | reverse complement strand
TCTTTCACAAAATATCTGTGCACTGTGTATCTCTGGGTTCCTTTATACTAGGAATCCCCTGGACCTGCAACAACGTACTATGTTGATTGTATTTGGAATTCTTACATTCGTTAGAGGGCAAAGATAATTGTACTAGGAACTCTATAGCAGTGGTCTTGGGCCTTATGTACATGCATGAACTTTACTCAACACACTTATCACTCATGCATAGTCTGTAAACATTGTTTTTCACAGATCACGTTCAAGTTTTGTATTCATTTTGTAGAACTTTAATTAATAAAAATATTGCATGATTTTATGCTCTTACTTTATGTTGTCTTTGAATGTTCCATCCTCTGCCACTCTCAACATCACGTAGGCACAAACGTCAATCCGGACAAGGCCTCCACCATTTTTCCCATTACAAAACCCAGTATATTTTTTTGTAAAGACTTTACGCAAGGAAAAATGTAATAATACACATGCTACATAATTCTCTGTTTACATGCACATATCACATTCTAAATTCTTTCCTTGTTTGTGTTTTACCCCAATTTTCTATGTATATATAGAAATATATCCATTTTCTCCATGCTGTGTTGTATTCTGTGTTATTCAGTTTGGACTATTATACCAGAATACCATGCACTTCATGATTTAAACAACAAAAATTTCAGCGTTCTGGAAGTTGAGAAGTCCAAAATCAAGGTGCCCACATATCTAGTGTCTTGTGAGAACACCTTCTTGGTGGGCAGATGGGCTGTTTTCATATCCTTGAATGGTGGAGAGAGGTGTCTCAAGAGGGTACTGATCCCGTCATGAAGGCTCCAACCTCATGACCTAATTTCCTCCCAAGGTTCCATCTCCAAATGCTATGGAATTGGGGATTTAGGCTTCAACATACGAGTTTTGGGGGAACACACGTCTAATCCGCAACTATATTATTGGCAGTCTTCTGTACTAATTTCCCACTGAAAAATAGGGCGGCCACGTTTTAGTTATGATGTCACCCAACTAACCCAGATTCTCTGGTTTTCCATTTGTAAAATGAGTTTGGCAATATTGACTATTGACCTTAAAGCAAATTTGGGAAAATCATTAACTTGTTCAGCAAATAAATGCAATTCATCTACTCATTCATTCATTGAACTCCAACTCTGAACTGGAGCACCATTCTGCCTTCATGGAGTGTATATGCTAATGCGAGCAGAGGAGACGGTAGAAAAAATTTACCCAAATAAGCCAATTAATAACTAAGAATGGAAGCAAAGTAAGAAAGTGACCAGGAAGATAGTGAATGGTAGCATTTTGGACAGGGCCCTTTAGAAATTGTATTCAATATGACTCAACTGCAGTTTCTAAAGCCCTAAGAGTGAGGCCAAGCACACACTTGTCATTCCATTCATGCTTTTCTTCCCGTCTTCCTCTGCTCTTTCTTTTTCTTTCCTGATACCCCAGACGATGATGATAGTTTATGTCTAAAGGCTGTCTTGTCATTTCACTATCAGTCCAAACTGTGTCCAGTGATCTGATTCAAATTCATATTTTTTGAGCGTGAAATCAAAGCATTAGGCTAGAAGTAGAGAGAGATCCAATTTTGATCTGCTCCTGATGTCAACTAGCTCTTAACTTTGGGAAAAAGTCTCTTACTCCATCAGTGTGCTCTCCCAGAAGCCAGAGCTGAACATCTTGGGGACACTAGCGATGGACGTGTGGGGTCTTCTCCTTGCTCTAAACCTAAAGGGTTCCATAACATCAAGCTGTGACACTGCGCTACCATGAGATTTCCGATGAAATGTTAGCAACATCCTTTCTTCTATGACAATACACTGCTTTCTCAACAATACATGCATTATTCCAGCTCTTTCCAAATTTTTCTTTCTAAATAGTTGTGTTTTAATGAAAAATGAGGCAATTTCATCTCTGAGCTCAAATTATCCTATTTATATACATTTTGAAAATTAAAATAGCTGCCACCATAGACTTGCTTTCAAAAATAATTTGCAATATCTAGCAAAATATTTCAAAAATATAAAGAGCAAACATTAAGTTGCTATAAATACAAGAACAGTTGAAGAGAACAACTCTACTTTTAAGTTATCTAATTCATGTTTACTTTTTAAAACATTTTATGTATTTTTACTATGTTTCTGAAAGAATACCAGATAATAAAGTATATTAATTCATCAAAATAGTCAAGTAAGGGTTTTAACTTTGAAAAATCATGATGAGACCACTTAATTCCTGAAAACCACTGCTAAGCTATCTTGCTGATCATTAGCTCTTGCAGTCTATAATTTGCATGTTCTGCTCATTTATTTCAAGATGATTAACAGCACATTGAGTTATCTGATCAGATTACTTAGTATGTAAGAGCCATCTTCCAGTTTCAAGGAGATGCCATCAAGATCCTGGCGCCTTAAATGCAGCTCCTTCAGAAGTGCTCTCAGATTGGAACGGATGGTATCATTTTTTAGGCATGCTTGGAATATATCTGCTCCTTCCCCACATCATTAGCCAGCCTCCACGATCTATCAGGAGTGAAAGCCAACAGCTTTGGAGAGAAAACTGGGACTGGAGCATTCTGAATGTCACATATGCAAAGTAAAAGATGCTGCTTCCTTTGCCGACGTGCGGCTGGCAAGCGCCCCTGGTTCTGCTGCGTTCGAGTCAGGTACTGTGTGATGCGTGTGTGCCTTCAGGACAAGCACAAGAAATGGCACGTGGTGGCTCCACAATACGTGTGTGTGGAAATACAGTCGGCTGTTCTGTTAGTGGTATGTATTAGCTGTAATTATCCGACTGTGTTATGGCTGCAAACCAGGCCTTTTCAAAGCGGTGCCGAATCAGTAGTTGTCGAGGACATCAGTGAGTGTGAGGTCGGGACCTGGCAGGGCTGGGTTCCCAAAACGGAGGTCGCCGTGGGGCCGGGACCTCGCTGACAAGACAGGCAGGATGCAGTGAGGAGCCAGGCCACGGCCAGCCAAGACCAACTTAAGACCAAGGTGGCATCGCAAGTGACCTCTGCTTGCCCTTTTTGCTCATTACGCATAAGTTAGAATACATTAGCATGCTAAAAGACACTCCCACCGGCGCCATGACAGTTTACAGTTACCTGAAAGCTACCCTATATGGTTTAAAAAGGGGAGGAGCCTTTGATTCTGGGAACTCTCCAACCCTTTCTGGGAAAACCCATGAACGTATAATCAAGAGAGAGCTGCAAAAATAAAATCCCAGCGATGCATGGCAGCTGTTCTTCCTATAGACCACCCCAGGCCTCTCTGCCCATGGAGTAGCCGCTCTCTGCCATTTCCACAACCTACTTTCATTTTCCTGCTGAAACCCCAGCCATGCACGGGGGCTGCTCTGCCTATAGATCACCTCTTTAATAAACTTACTTGCATCTCCTACTTATGGCTCACCCTTGAATTCCTTCCTGCATGAAGCCAAGACCCCACTTGGCCTCTCGTGCTGAGTCCCAATCCTGGGGTTTGCTGTGTCAAGTGTATATAAGTCTTTCAACATTGCCCCCCATCCCTAGCTGAGAATCACGAAGAGAATGCAGGCTCAGTCCCAGAACCAGAAGGAACTGAATCCTGGCAACCACCTGCATGACCTCAGAGTGTTCCGAATAAATCTCTGATCCCCGAACGCTGTGTGAAACCCTGAGGAGAAGCCTGCGCTCAACTTCTGACCTACAGGATGTGAGGCTGTAAGTAGGTGCTGCTTTAAGCCATGGATGTTGTGGGAATTTGCCACACAGTGATAGGAAACTAACACGGAAGGTCTGAATGGCTGGAGGCCTCTGTTTTGGTATGTTGATCACATTTTTGATGTAATGTTGATCTTGTTTGTAGCTCAAAGTTATCATTTGAGAATTACACATTGAATCTCCAAAATCATATTGAGACTGTCTTTAATAAATCGTCAGTATGAACAGAATAGCAAATGTGTGTGAATGAAACCCTTTGATTTATTTTAATATTGTTTTTGAGCATCTGTCTGGGTGAGTTTGTTAGCAAGAACAGGTCTCAGTTAGGTCAAGGTTAATTTCTTCAGAATATGTTCTCTCTTGAGCCTCTAGGGGAACTGGTTAAAAAGTGCAAATTATCTGTACTGGAAAAATAACCCTAGTTTGGTACCTCCTAACATTACATTCACTATTTGAAGGACACATTCCCTATTCCATCTTGCAAAGCACGTTTTAACTTAATCTAGGAGAACCAGCAGTGTGAACATGATTTAAAGTATACAGGTACTTTCACCATTTTTCCTCAGTTTTTTTAATGGAAATGTTCTCATTTTGCTCTCGAAAATGTGACATCTTTCTCTAAAGAATATTCACAGTAAAGAATATTCACAGTATGTCCTAAACTATTAACTGATTACTGCATTCTCTGGGTATAAATGCAAATCGACACCAATATCACAGTGACCCAAGTTCTGAGTAATAAGATTTGAATAGCGAAATCCTCATATTATACAGCCTAGCATTTTGATTAATACCATGAATCCCAGAACTCTTTCAATTTCCAGAACACGTTCATGCAGAGTCCAAATGTGCATCATTACAACAGTAAACATGAAATTAAAAGGAAAATCACATTAAAATATAGGTCATAAACATGTTTCAGCCTTGTTTGTTTGGAGAAAATGTTTCCAGTTATTTTGCCTGGGATACGCTGACAGAGTGCATGATGGTTAGCTCATTTCTAAAATAAATAAATGGATGGCTTGGATCTCAAAGAAAAGAAAGACAAAACAGGACGATTAAAATAAAGGCTCACTCTTGGCTACAGCGCTTAACCCAAGTCCACGGCGTCTGTGAAATTCACAGACAAAGTTCAGGAGGCTTGCGTTACTGGACAGGGAAAAAGTGATCTTTGTCCTCACTGACATCTACACACGTAGAAAACAAGCTGCAGAACTCTGAGGACCTACGGCACAGATGCCATCGACACTGTCCTACTACAGTGGACACTCACACAACCCAGAGAGGAACTGTCCTGGCCAACCTGGACCGGGACTTTCTTCTGCCTCTGCCGCTCCCGGGACCGCACGACCAGCCCTCCTTTCGCGCCCCCTCCCCAGCCACTCCACGTGACACGACAAGGAGGAAGACCTATGGCGTTGCACTGCCACGTCATCAATGTTAACATGTTTTCTCATTTTTATGGCTTGTCCTGATGACGTCTTATTTTCTCTAGCTCACTATATTGTCAGACTGCAGACATAAAACATGCAACATACATAATACGCACGAACTCACTGTTTATGTTATTGGCGAGGCTTCCGGCCAACAGCAGGCTATCAGCCTCCCATTTCAGGGGAGTCAGAAGTTACACATGAATTTTCAGCTACACGGCTGGTGAGGCCATCGTCCCCAGCCCCCGTGTTGCTTGAAGGCCCACTGCATTTTAAAATTGTTGCAGATACCTTAACACATCCGTTATCATCATCACTGTGAAATCGTGTTAGCTTTTCCCCTGCCACCGCAGTTGATAAGAAAGCATATGTGCATCATACCACATAGTTAATCACACTGTAATAATTTGATAAACTGTATTTCAGTGTAATGTGTGCCTAGAGGTGTTTCCTTTTACATAGTGAAAAATATTTGGCCAAGCGCAGCGGCACATGCCAGTAATCCCAGCATTTTGGGAGGCCAAGGCGGGAGGACTGCTTGAGCCCAAGAGTTTGAGACCAGCCTGGGCAACATAGGGAGACCTCAGCTCTACAAAATATAAAAAAATTTGCCAGGCTTGGTGGGGTGTACCTGTAGTTCCAACTACTCAGAAGTCTGAGACAGAAGATTGCTTGAGCCCAGGAGGTTGAGGCTGTGGTGAGCCATGATTATGACACTGCACTCCAGCCTGGGTGACACCGTGAGAGTTCAACACAAAAAATTAAAAAAAAAAAAAAAAAAATACTATTTTTTTGAGAAGATGCCAATAAGCTTGGTGGGACTTCCAAAGTGGTGGATGGCCCATACACACAAAATAAGTGAGTACTCATTCTATGGGCTGTTTTTCTTAGATTAGGATCTAAGAACACTTTTCATAATTTTTGAAAGAGTCCTTGGCTATCATAAATAACTCAGAAAACAACAGATGCTGGAGAGGATGCGGCGAAAAGGGAACACTTCTACACTGTTGGTGGGAGTGTAAACTAGTATAGCCTCTGTGGAAGACAGTGTGGCGATTCACAAAAGATCTAAAAATTGACCTTCCGTACGACCCTGCGATCCCCCTACTGGGAACAGATCCAGAGGAACTCAAATCACTCTGTGAAAAAGATACCTGCACACGTATGTTTATCACAGCATTGTTCACAGCAGCAAGAAAATGGAACCAATCGTGCTGCCCATCAAAAGAGGACTGGATTAAAAGAATGTGGTACATATACACGATGGAATATTACACAGCCTTAAAGAACAAAATCATAAGCTTCACAGCAACCTGGATGGACTCAGAATCTATAATACTGAGTGATCTAACACAGAAACAAAGAACTGAGTACCACATGTTCTCACTCATAAGCATACCTTGAACAATTATTGTAATACTATAAGAAAAGGATTGGCAGTAGTGGTAAACTGCTGGGAGGGGGTGGGAAAGTGGGATTGGCAGTAGTGGGAATCTGCGGGGGGGGGGGCACACCTCATCAATAAGGGAACCTGCATAATGAACATTTGTATACCTAATCCTGAATTGCACCCCACATCTTTAAAGTAAAAAAATTTAAAGTTTTTTTAAAAAATTAAAATGCACAAAGTAAAAAAGAAAAAAGAATCTTGAAGAGATTTTTGAAAACAGCACCAAAAATTTATATTCCTTGAGTACACAATATGATACAAACTTCCAACTTCAGAAGTTGAAGTCCTTTTCAGAATCAACTCAAACATTTTAACCTGTCATTTAGTTGATGTGCTGCTGTCTAAAATGTAGATTGATGGTTGACAGCACTGATGCCATAAATTATGCATGCCATTTAGTGAACACAATTAAACTGAGGCAGTATAGGTAATTTAAATAATTATACATATAAATAGTATTATTAGTCTTGACAAAATCTGCACCTATGCTGAATGTCAGCGTTTAATATCAACAAAGAGTGTAGAAGATGCAGGACTTTACATCACTATGGTGGAGAGAGGGAGTTCAATTACTTTTTAAAACAAGTCTACTTGGAAGGCTGAGGCAGAAGAATTGCGGGAGCCCAGCGGTCGACCCTGGGGTGCCAGGCCATGAGTGTGCCACTGCACTCCATCTGGGCGACGGAGTGAGACTCCAACTCAAAAAAAAAAAAAAAGAAAAAATCGTAACAGCATATATTTGCCTGACAACTTTGTTTTTGACTTTTATCTAAAGTTTGAGTAAAAATATAAACTCTTTAAAGTTTTGCTTGTTTCTGTTAAGCTCAGTGGCACAAACTGGCTGAAAGCTTCCATTTAACACATGGGGACACTATGCCTAATTTTATATAGTTCTCTAAAATTTCCATAGTGCTTCCCTCTACATATGTGTGTAATATTGATTATAAGCCTACACATTTTTTCACTATCCAGAACATATCTTTTATTGTTACTCACCTGAGATCCTGCCATCTACCTAAAGGTGGCGGATAAGGAAGCTTTTAGTCAAATAAAACTTATTTCCAAATATATCACAACTACCTTTTTAAAGAAATGTGTAGAGGGGGTTGGTCAGTGTGATCAGTGGCAAGTCACAGGTTTCAGTTTTTGGACTGTGTCCTGCATGGTTAGATTTGTGTTGGTTGGACCTAATGGAGATCTAATGCTGATTTGGATTAAACACTGAAGAGTGGTCACATTAGTAGAATATTCTTAAAGATTACTGTAACGAAATGGTAGAGGGATAAAGGCCCCACAATTTACCTAGCACTGTCGTCCAGCCCTAATTATCTAGCTAAATGATACAAGCTCTCATTTTAATTTGACCCTTTCCCCATTTGAGGAGTGTGTAGAGAACAAGAGATTGCTCCTGTGTCTGCACTTGTGTGCAGCAGTGCTCCAGAGTATTTAGGACAAGTGTTCATTTATTATTCATTTTACTTTTTGTTTTCTCAGCTTTATTTATCCATTAATTGACAAGTCAACTTCGTATGTTTTCAAAGTATGCAGAGTGATGTTTTGATGTATACATGCACCGTAAAACAATGGCCACAATCAAATTGATGAGCATGGCCTTCACCTCACATAGTCATCTTCCTTTTGGGTTGAGATGACTTAAGAGCTACTCTCTTAACTCGTTTCAAGTGTGCAGTACAGTATTGGTGCTTAGAAGGATGGTGTTCGACTCAAGACTCAGGCTGGTCTTGAACTACCTGTTCACAAGAGAATACGTCAATATCTTTAAAATATTTATTTTCCTAAAGATTAGAAGCTGACCTTAAATAATCTGGAGCTCCATCTCTCAGTTTCATTCTGCTTGTTCTGTTACATTTTTAACTAAATTACCACAAGGACAATAAATTGCTTTTACATTCCAAGAGACCTTGTATATTCACTTGGATATCATAAAATTCACTTTCAAATTAGGTGACTAAGCAAAAATATGCTATTAGCAATTTTAATCCATTTAATTAATACTCACAAAATGTCAGAGTGCATCTTCAACTCAGTTTCATATATCACATAAAATGTCTCTACGCAAGATATCTTTATCTTATACTATTTGTAACATTTTCCAAGTTATGCTCTTTAAAATCAGAATAACTGATATCAAAAATTTCCTTGTTCAATATTTTATTTTAATATTCTTCTTGAATGATTTTCAACAAATATTTTGTATGGATATTTTAAATTTTAAAATAACTATATAAGCTGCTATGAAGGTTATTATTGTGTCTAATCTGTCCTCTACAAGACTTTAATAAGTACACTAACGGAGACATTAAAATTCTGAATCACACTGTACAAGCGAGAGGACTATTTGAAATGCAGAAACAAACCCACTAAATGGGAGGTTAATAGATTCTTCCTTCGTCATGGTCCAGAATTGCACCCATCAGGGATTTTCTGCCAAGTTGGTAATGATACCAATATCCAGCACAGTCACATCCTGCACAAACTCATGTGGCTAAGTTTTCACACGGGTGCTGCAGATAGAAAGCTTACAGGATCCTAAGAAGAAAAAGACCAACTGTGATACGGATGACCTTGCAGAGGGTGAACTTTGAAGGAGAAAGGGTCTTTTGTATCCAATTTCCACATGTAATTTTACACAGACTCACACACACACAAACATTTTATAACTGCACCACAGCGTAAGTAATCATTCCAACAACTCTGTGACTAGGTAAAGTCAGTCATCTCCATTGTGTAACTAAATGGGGTTGTCCAGGACAAGTGGGTGGACGAGGGTGATGTCTCTACTCTGTGCCCTATGTTCTGTTGACCACACAATGGCAGAAGAGATGGGAGACTGAGGAAAGATTGGGTAAAGCAAAGACTGTGTTTTAAAGGGATGACTTGGAGAAAGAATTCATTCAGAAATTAATTTGCATGTTCTGTCGGGCAGCTTCTGTGATAACACCTGTTAAGGATACCACAGTGAACTGGACAGTGAAAGGAAGTCCCCAGTCTCATGGAGACCACATTAAGGGGAGAAAGGCATTAAGAAAAACTAAAGAGATAAAGAACATGGCTTCACACGGCTCAAAGAAAGTCACATTAGATGGGGACAACAGGTATGATGGTGGGAGAGGTGGGCACAAGCCCGTTCACCCTCCCTGCTTGGTGGTGGGTGAAGGAACACTTGGATCATGTGTCTGGCATCTGCGACCTGGAAAGCAGTAGTCTTCCAGCTCTGCAGAGCCATAAAGCTGACTCACACAAGAACGGTTGGCCACAGGGCAAGGTTTGTCAACACACATGTCCCCTGGCCCCTCTGCACACCAGCCTCAGAGTTGATGCTCCTGGATGCTTCCTGGGGACACCATCAGTCTGGCAGGGCCCTACAGCCTGGGGCCATGTCTTTGCATCTGGGAATCCTGTGTTAATTCAAATACTTTTAAAGTGAAGCATCGTCTCGCAGTCTGTGGCAAGAACTTGCAAGTTTTTTTCTGCCAACACACAAGAGGAGATAATACGTGACCTACTACTGTGCTGTCCAACACGGCCACATGTCACTGGTGAGCACTTGAGTTGCAGCCAGCCTGACTTGACAAGTGCCTGAGCATAAATTCATACTATAATTTGAAAACTTTGAAAATATTGGGCTAAGTAAGATATCTTATTAAGTTAGCTTTTTCTACTCTCTTAAAATATGACTACAGAATATACTTTAAGCAATATGTATGGATCACATTACACTTTTGTTAGGCAGCACTGGTCTAGAAGGAAGGGGCTCAAAGATTGAGAACTAGACCTAATATCCGAAGATTCAGCCATGAATACATGGATCTGAGTTCTGGAGGATAACTCCATCACGAGATATCACAGCTGCTTCAAACTTGAAGAGCTTAAAATTGCCTTGTAAATTAAATGTATAATTAGACTACAACACACTAGCTACAAAATACAACCTACAAAAAAGCTCCTCACGACCACTGGAACTACCCACTGCCATAAACCTAACTCAAATCCTAGAGCCTACCCTTCTGTAGCAGAGGGCTAAGTTACTTTCTAAGCGCCACTCTCATTTTGCTAGCATCTTGAACACTTTTACAAAGTACTGGTGTTGGGCAAAGAACAGTTAAAGCAGCACTTCGGTCCTTTTGCGAAACCATTCATTGTTGGATGTGTCTAGTCCAAGAAGTGTTCTCTGCGTCACTTTCTGTTTCCCATGAAGGATGCCAGGGGCAGTCTCAGGGAGAAACCCCGTCTTGAGAGAATTCCATGCCTCTGCTAACACAAGGGCCATGTGATAGAATTAAGCTGCTGCTTTTCAGATAATCAAGACATTTACTTTAAAAAACAAGAATTATCCACCAGAACCTCACATTTATGCACTAGATTGCTTTTGAGAGTTAGCTATTGTCTTTTTTCTTCGGCAAAGACAGAAGAAGATGGGAGATTTTGAGAACGATTTTGTAAGATTTATAATAATGCAGTATATATTGTATACACACACACACGCAGAGAGAGACACACACGCAGAGAGAGACACACACGCAGAGAGCTGATGATACACTTTGGCAACATGCCTCAAGTAAGAATAGCCTCGTGTGCGCACCACCAGCAAGCCGACCCAGAAGAGCCTTCTACATGTACTCAAGTCGGATGCTGCCCATCCATCCCGGGCCCAGCATCCTTCCTTCCCTTGGCAGTAACAGCCTTGGAGCACCAGCAGGTGTAAGAAACTCCAGCCAGCCATCAGGTGTTGTGTCAGGGGCTCACAGGACCCTTCGGAGCACAAACCGAACCCCACCCAGACCTGTGGAACCAGATCTCTGGGGTGGGACCCAGAAAGCAGTGCTTTAACAAACCCTCTAGGTGGTTCTGTTTCTGGCTAAGGTTTGAGAACTACTGGATTCGGGGAAAACCTCACAGCGTGCTGAGTTGTCTAAGAAAATCTTTAGTGAGTGAAGGTGAAATCAGCATTTTCGAGGTTAATGTGGCATTGAAATCCACAATTAAAATTCCAAGATGCCTGAGGAAGACCATTGTGTCAACCGTTTTCTCTCAAAGGAATAAACACATTACAGTGCAAGAACGGCCCCCTCGGTCTCCACTTTTATGGTTTCGTCTTCTCAGAGGAGAAACTGCCCAGGTCTACGGACAGAAGGTGGCAAGGCCAGCGGTCCTACCTGTTCACAGCAGTACCTGGCTCCCGCGGGCTCCATGTGGCCATCAGCAAGCGCTGTCACCTCCACCACTGTCTTCCTTTTCTTTGCTAGATGGCAAGCTCTGAAAGGGCTCTCACAAGGCAATGACCAAAGAGCTGCTCGGGAGAACACAGGCCTCAGGAAGAGTCTGTGTTCCTACGACACGACGTGAGGCCTGTTCACCAGCGGGCTTCACATAGCTCTGAGCAAGCTGAGAACAAAAACACTCCCGAGGACAGCTTGGAGACCTCCCCGTGGTACCACGTGGATGGCAGGAAGCTGCCAACATGGCAGCACATTTTGCCAAAGCAAGGTGGCTTTGGTGAGCACACGCGTGTGTGGCTGTGAGGGTGCTGGAGTTATCCCAGCACCACCACAGCAAAGCACCGCAGGCAGGGTGGCCTCAAGAGCAGGCCGTCGCCTCAATTCTGAGCCAGAAGTCCAAGGTCAAGGCGTGGACGGCGGGCGAGCTCCTCTGGGGCTGAGGGGAGACCAAGGTGTGGGCGGAGTGGGCTCCTCACTGAGGGATCTCCTCCAGGCGGGTCACCTGGCTTGTGGCCAGCCGTGGCCCCCCACTGTCTTTATACATGGTCTTCCTTCTGTGAGTCTCTCTGACCAGAGTCCCCTTACACAAGGGCACTCGGCATAGTGGGTTAAGGTCCCACCATATGGCCTCACTTTAATTTTATTACCTTTTTAAGACCCCGTCTTTAAATAAGGTCATACCATGAGGTACTAGGAGTGGAGACCCCAACATATGAATTGGGGGGCAGAGGGCACAATTCAACCCATAGAATGACGGGTAGGGGATTTTTTTTTTTTTTTTTTTTTGGTCAAATAGATTGCAGTGAGATTCTGGAGGAGTTTATAAACAATACCTACGTGCACCCTCTCCTGCCAAGGACAAGGCATCCTCGGAAGACTTCACTCGAGGAGTGAGGAGAGCCTCCCAGAAGCCCAGAGGCACAGACTCAGTGGAGGAAGCGGGACAGGCCTGCCTGAGTGCAGGGCAGCAGCCTCACGGCTTGAGTGGCAGCACGGCGGGAGGCTGGGAAAAGGCAGAGTCGGGAGTCCAAGGGCGGCCTCCGAAATGTGCTCGGGTGGCTTTTCACATAAAAGAAGAAGAAACTGGGAAACCGTTTAAAAGAACCCCCAGGGTGTTGTTGAAACCATCATTGGATGGGGTGATCACGGAGAAAAGGCATGACCAAGCCGAGTGGCCACGAAGTCAGGCGTGGAAGAGCGTCCCGGCCAGAAGGAGACGGCGGGTTGGGGCAGGCCTAGGGGCTGCAGCATCCTTTCGGCCCAAGCAGGAGCGGAAACCGTGGGAACATGTAAGGACACTCGGGGAAGGGAAGGTGGGCTTAGGGCCAGGCTCTGAGCAGAGCCACATCCAAGGGGAACGCAGGGCAGAGGGCCCGCGAGAGGCGGGGTGGCGGGAGAGCCCAGCGGGAAGCCCAGAGGTAGATCGAGTCCAGGACAGCGCAGAGCCGGGATGGGGCGCCGTGTGGGGAGTCAGGCGGCTCGACGCCCAAGAGGGAGCCGTTCCGTGTGGTGTTTGAGTTCTAAGAACAGCAACGTGGAAGGTTCCAGAAAGTGCGTGTGAGCGTGTGTATCTGCATCCCAGTTGGAGCCTTGGAGCGCTCTGGGGAAGAGCGTCAGCCCCACGTCCCTTCACCCTGTTCCACTCCAGCTCAGAGCTGTCAGCCTCCCTGGCTAATTCATTTGTTCACCCAAACAGCTCTGAAGCCTCTGCCATGAGCCAGGTTCCAAGACAAGCCCTGGAAACGTGCAGTTGAAGTGTCGCAGGCTCTGTCCTCGGGGAGCTCCCAGGTTCCTGTGGCGTGTCCAGCGGACGGCTGGATGGCCTGGTTGGTGCCTCCCAGCGCTCTGGGGACTGGCTGGCTTTCCGGCAGCAGCTGCATTCTGTCCTCCAGCAGACAAGCCAGGCGGTTTTTGAAATATACCCCAAGGTAAAATTTTATGGTCGTTTGCTGCTACTCTTCTTGACATTTTAGGAACTACTGCTCCCCTCCTATAGCCGAGAAGCCATAAAGATGGAGTTGTCATAAAGTGGCGGCCTGCAGGCTACCGCATCCTGGAGCAGGTTCCCGCGGGAGAAGGGGGCAGCCAACACACGGCCATCTGCAGCGGCTAGCTTAGACTCTGAGCACAGGCTCCCTGGCCATCCCCCCCCACACACACCACTGCCACTGCCGTGTGGGTCTACCTGTGCTGACTGCCACCTCTGCTGTCATGGCAGAAAACCCCAAACATCGTGTGCAGATGTCTCACATCAGCAACGGGAAAGCATCTTCTTATAAACATATTTATATCAAGTGGATCCCAGGAACTGCTCTGGTCTAATAGTGGTTTTTTAATTTTTTAAATTTGTTTTAGATTTTTCTACACATATTCTTTAAGAGAGAAGGATTTTGGAAAACGTACAGTGTCATAAGCCATGTGTGCAATTAGGGCTGAGTGTTTCAATTAAAGAAAAACACATTTCATGGCAATTTGCTGTTTCACCAAGAGAGACAGAGTTTTTGAGGAACTGGATTTGCCTGTGCAACCTGGCAGAGTTTTTTATTCCTGAATATACATTCTTTCATAAATATTACTAGCAGGCCAAAAAGCTGGCATTTAAATGTCATTACTATAAATAAACCATAAAATCTGATACCTGACTTGAAGGGTCAGCATTATGGAGTTACTGGAGAAGAATTATTTCTACAGGAGAGAAGCAGTTTTGGATTTATGGCACCAATAATTTCTCTCTTTAAGGAACCCCAGCTAATTTAATTAAAGGTTAAGGATAAAATCCAGGCTAATTTAGTCCCCAGGAAGGGTCAACGGCCCCTCCATTTTCCTGGTCACTTTGGCCAGAAACCTAGAGGTCACCTGTGACCTTTGTCACACGCCGCCATCGCCAAGTCCTATTTCTTCTTCGCAGTGACTCATTTCGGTCCCACCCACCTGACGCAGCCACACTCATGTCCAATTACTATCATCCTTTTTATGGGGACTAAACTTCGAGACACATTTCATGATAGGCTTGAAAACCGTTGCAGATATCACGAAGCTTTGAAAATTTAGTCGATTTTCTTAACCATGCTTTTCTTTCTTCTCTTCTGGTTGATCTGCTGAGAATCTATAATGGCTATATATTGTGCCCAATTAAAGTCAAGTTCCTGGGTCTAACATTTGGTACAACGGGCCATCAGCTCCTGCCCTGCCCAGTCAGTTTCTTGCTTCTCTGTGCTACCCCTGGCTAAGTCCTGCCTCTCCTGGCCACACTGTCCTGCTCTGGGCAAACACTTGGCACGTCCACACTGCGTGCTCATCCTTCTCTTTTAATTTCCACCAAACCATTTCTTGTACTTCTAAAAAACCAAAGGAATCCTGAACAAGGCCTTCTTTGCTAAGCCCTACCTATCACCGGTTCTTTCTTTGCTTGAATACAAACTTATACCATACAAATCAACACTCAAATCTGTATTTCCTTAGGATTTTCTTGCTATTCCATGCGTTTATGTTATATTCTCAATTTCTGAGCCTTTTGAGTCTCCAAGGGCACTAACTCCCAACCCCGCTACAGTCACATGCCTCATTTGTCATTTTTCTTATGAGCAACATATTTGGAAAGCTTTGTCTAGACAACCACACTCACTAAGCAAATGACTGCTTTGCTTTTGTTTTGTTTGGTTTGGTTTTTGGAGATGGGCTCTCGCTGTGTTTCCCAGACTAGTCTTGAGCTCTGGCCTCAAGCGATCCTCTCACCCCCGCCCCCGCACAAAGTGCTGGGATTGCAGGTGCGAGCCACCCCTCAGCCTCTACTTTCGAATTAGATCATTGGCGTGAGTGTTCTGTCACTGACACTGTTCTAGGCTCAGCAAGACTGACCTTGTAAAACTGCAAAACCAGCCCAAGGACTCTCACTTTATAGCTTTTGGAGCTCTTAAGGATTTGGGGATGCTGGTATGAAAAATGGCCACTTCTTATCATCTTTGTTATACGCCCATGGACAAGCAACATTTCAGAAAAATTCTGAAGGTTAAAACTCTAGCCTGGGTAGCGGGGAAGGAAAGGACCACCCCGAAACCTCAGAGAGCAAAGACGGTGGTGATCAAAGACAGGTGTGCTTTCCAAACATGGACCTGGGCTTAAAAAGTCGAGCAATGCTTGGTATTTTAAAATAGAGGGTGTGTGTCACTCAGACAATGACAACGTTATTCTTGGGGACCAGAGGGGGGTTGCTGGCCAGAAGGCAGAGGGGTCTGAGTGTTCTCCCAAGGGCTTCCTGATGCTGAGCGCCTGCACTTCGTGTTCCCATAACAGTGTCTTCACAAGACAGGCTGAGATGGTCCAAGGGAAGGACCTCGGCTAGCAATGCTCAGCCTTTGGGCCAAACGGCACTGCAGGTGGTAGGCCACAGGACTGGGCGGCAGAGCCGACGGAGCCCTGAAGACATTGTCTGACACACAAACAGAATGCAGCTGCTGCCGGAAAGCCAGCCAGTCCCCAGAGCGCTGGGAGGCACCAACCAGGCCATCCAGCCGTCCGCTGGACACGCCACAGGAAC
>CAUYQG010213154.1:0-15767 GCA_963574415.1 Tarsius wallacei | reverse complement strand
ACACTAGCAGTCAATCTTTATTAGTGGACACTTAATATGCAGCTACTCAAATTTAATATTAGTTAATTAAAAATGAGTAACTTTTAAATTATTTTCTCAGTCACAATACCCACATTTAAAAACAGACTCGGAACACTTCCAGTGTATTTAAAATAGAAGCCAATAATCCAAAGTTTGAAATCCCATATAGTTTTTAACTTAGTAATATATTTATAAATATTGTAAGGACCAAAAAAAACCACAATGAATATTAAAAATTATATATGAATCATAAGGAAAATAAAGTCTTTCTTGTGAAAAGTTTATTGTCTTAAATGTGTACACTACAAAAGAAAAAAGCAGGTTTTGAAATATCTGAAAATTCATCAAGGAAATTTAAAACAGAAATTTGACATTTACTGACATTAAATACAAGCAAACTAGCAGAAGGAAAACAATAAATAGTACAAAATCATGATATAGAGCAAAATTACAGTGGGAATGTATGAGTCAAAAGTATTTCATTTAAAAAGCTGTAAAAATATGAGAAAAAAGTATTAAAGAAAATTCAGAAAAGGCATAGATATTTTATTTCTGGATTAAACATAAGAAATCATTATACCTTTTATAGATATGAAACTGATAACTAAACTATGCTCTGTATACATATTAATATCCATATAAAATTTGTTTCTAAAACATACAAATTATCAAAATGCAATACAACAAACAGTAACTTAGTGCACCTGAATATTTTAAAGAAATTAAGTTTCTTATAAATCTTTTCTACAAAAATATTATAGAAACTCAGATGGCATAACTACTGAAGAGCATTTAAAAATGAAACAGTACTCTTAAACAAAGGCTTCTATGTTACAGAAAAAGATAAATGCTTCTCAATACAGCCCTGATAACAAAAGCGTTAAATAAAAACAGTCAAATTTTCCTGTGAACATGGATAAAGAAACAAATCTTATTTTAAATATATTCACTGATTTATTTTAAAGGGACAATACAATAACAAGTCTGACTTTATTTTAAATAGGAAGACTGGAATAACATTTGGAAAGAAATAGGCCTGTGCGGTGGCTCACGCCTATAATTCTAATACTTTGGGAGGCCAAGGCAGGGGTCTTGGTTGAAAACAGGGGTTCCAGATCAGCCTAGGCAACATAGCAATACCTAATTTCCACAAACACTAAATACAAAAATAGCTGGTCATGGTGGCCTTACCTGTTGTATCAACTACTTGGGAGTTTGAAGAGTGAGGATTCCTTGAAGGAGTTAGAAACTGCAGTAAGCCATCATTGTACCACTGCCCTCCAGTCTGGGTGAGAGAGAGACTCCTAACTCAAAAAAATTAAAAATTAAAAATAAATAAATAAATAAACACTTTGAAAATAAACGAAGTTTACTTTATAAACATTATACAGAGAAAATGTATTTCATTAATATCAGTAATATAAACCCGTAAACCCAACATCAATTAATAACAAAATCTATTAGGAAAATAAGAATATTATAAAATTCTTTCAGTATGACAGGAAAAAAATATCACAGTTAACTTAACCCTGTGCTGTCAAAGGAGTTGGTGTTTCCTGTTCGGAGTGCTATTGCCAAATGTTCTGGTACTTGGAATTGGGATGCACAACTTCAACCACTGACTTCGGTTTCGGCCATCAGATGTAGCACTGAGCAGATAAGCTTAGTTCAGTCATTTCGGTAAGCATATTTAATGTCGGTAGTTCTGTATCAGTAAAGCACAGCAGAGGTACTCTGTGTCCTTTCTGTTAATTCTCTGGGAGAGTTCCATTGTTTGGTTTTGTTTTGTGTTTTATTTTGCATTTTATAACTTGTCTTTATCCCTGAACATGTTTTGTACTTTATTGTTTTAAAGAAAGGAATTCTTTGTGTATATATAGAAACCTGCATGCTATGTTGTCATCAACGCTGCTGTCAGGTGTTATGCACTACATCCATCAGAACGGTGTTAAATACATTTCCTATAACGATAAACACAGGACATCTGGCCCTTGTGATTTTATGAGAGAGTTATTATTGATGGTGGGTCTCTGACATCTCTGTGAGGTTTAGGAAGTGATTAATTACAGGGACAGTCTACAGGATATTGCAGAATTCTTCCCACTCAGAAGAATGACATATTTGTTCTCATTAGTAATTGGCTATTTTGTCACTTTCTCGTTGACTCCATCAGGACACTAGTACAATCTGAGGGTGTAATTATTCCTCAACTTGAAAAACTTAATTGCTGTTAATTATCATATTTGTGTTGCTCTAAGTTGTATTCATAGCACTTTGATATGTTTCTTTATTTGGACCTTGCAGTAAGTCTGTGTGGTAGGCCACACAGGTCTGAATAACCTAGTTTTACAGTTGAGGAAGCTAAGCTCAGATTATGCTCTTTGCCTAAGCCCTCATAGCTGGTAATGGCTTTGTGCATTTAGAACCCAAATATTTTACTCTAAATCTAATCCCTGTTCTATGTGGTTATGGACATATTGACAGATATTTATGTATTCATATAAAAAATATATGCAAAACGTTACAAAAAAAGGAAAAATAAGAATGTTATACAATTCTGTGATTATGAGTTACAATAAACACTTGTAAACATAAATGAAATGTTTTTACCAAACAAAAAATGATGCATATGATACATATAGAACTTTTATTGTACCTTCTGATTAGCCTAAGAAATAAACCCTCAACAATGAAAATATATCGAGAAAGAAAATTATGACACCTAGAGATAGAAAATAAAAGTGTGATGATTTACAAATAAAATAGCTGATTATAAAGAAAATGGAGAAAAATCTATACTCGGAATTATAGATTTAGTACATAAAACCAGTGAAATAAATGAATATAAGTTCAACATGCTAACTACAATTGTATTTTCACTGATAGCAATAAAAATTTTTTAAGTAAATTTTGAAATAAAGTTGTCATTTACAAAAACAAGAATGGAAAATATATATACTCCCATATGACTTCAAAACTAATAAGCACAAAATGTGATAGAGAGAAATTAAAGAAAATTAATATATTGAAGATCACAATCTGATATTGATTGGAAAAGTCAACACTATAAAGATCCTTAATTTTTAAAGATTATGTTCAAGATTAAATGCAGTCCCAAATGAAATCCCCGGAGAGTTTTTTCTTAATGTCATTATTTACTTCATGTCAGATGGGTAATGTGTCCATGTCACAACAAGATTAGGGAGCCACGTCTCACACATATATGTGAAACTCAATCATCACACTTACAAACTACAAAAAAAAGAGGTTTTTTTTTTTATTGTTGTTGTTTGAGGTGTCATGTACATAGTCTAATTTTTTTTTTTTTTTTTTTGAGTTGGAGTCTCACTCTGTTGCCCAGACTGGAGTGCGGCCGGCGATCCTTCCGCCTCAGCCTTCCAAGTAGCTGGAACTACAGGCGCGCGCTCCCCACCCGGCAAATTTTTGGTTTATGGTAGAGATGAGGTCTCGCCAAGTTGCCCAGGCGGGTCTCGAACCTGCAGGCTCAGGAAATCCACTCACCTCAGCCTCCCAAAGGCGCGGGATTACAGGCTGATCCACCAGCCCAGCTCATAGTCTAAATTTTATCCACTTAAAATATTTAATATATTCAAGAATTAAAACCAACACCACTAGTAAAAGAAACACTGTGACAATTAGGAATCACTTTCTATTCCAACCTCCCATAAGCCCTTGGCAATCACTGTTCAGCTTTCCGTCTCTATGAATTGCCTATTCTTGATATTTTATACAAACTGACTCACATAGCATGTAACTTTTAGAAAGGTTGAATGCCACAAATCTAATCAGCAAAAAGAGCCAGACACAAAGGCAATGATATCTGTCTATACTTGGGGTTGTGTGTATACTTCAACAACTTATTTTGAAATTTATTTTCATTATTTCAAAATAATTCATTTTCATATGTATGCAATCAAAATATTATTTCCATTAATTAAAATATAAAATTACCTGAGAGACTCCAAACTCAGGTGCTTGAATTCTAAAGCTTATACTTACAAATATATATTTGTGAAGTTCCACATTTTTCTGCCTTTATTGTGTATAAATGCAACTTTGCACAGTTGCAGTGAGCAGAAATTAAGTCTGTTATCCTGTAATGTAGAAAAAGTCATAATTCTGTTATATTATTGGGGGATAACCTATGAAACAAGAGAATTTTCCATGTATTGTAAGAAAAGAATATCATGAAAACAGATAATTATACATTTCATATAATATTAGTTATGTTTATTATTAAACAAAACCTAACATAGTAGTTCCTTCTTATTCTTGGGGAGCCATTAACCCCAGTGGATGCCCCAAATCATGGATAGTGTCGATTCTTATACGATTAAATAGTATGTTGTTCCTATACATACATCCCTATAGTAAAGCTTACTTCCAAATCAGAGAAAAGAGATTAACAGTATCCAATAATATAAAATAATAATTGCAACAATATGCTTACATACTCTTGCATTTGAGTCCCTTAGTAAGTAAACTAAGGCTGATGAACACAGACACTATAATGACAGTAGATCTGATAACTAGGTGACTACTAAGTGTCTGACAGGCACCTAGCATAGACAGTATAGATACTCTGGACAAACCAATGATTCATGTTTCAGGTGGGACAGATCAATACTATGAAAGATTTGAACATACTACTCAGAACAGTGCACAATTTAAAGCTCATGATTGTTTTTTCCTGCAATTTTTCTTCCAATATTTCTCACTGAGGTTGATTCTGGGTAACTGAAACCACAGAAAGTGATATTATGCTAAGGGGTTCTACTGTAGTCCATTATTTAATATTTATATCAACATTGTACTTAAAAATCTTTACTTATGCCTATAAATCAACTTAAACTTATTCATATTATTCTTTGAATTGCTCCTTTTTATATATATGTTTTCTATATAGCACCATTCCCAAAAAATCTTACATAAGTGTGAACATTGAACCAGTTACTGACATCCATGAACAATCACTGCTTCTATGGAAGACTCCAATCCATGCTTCACGTTACAGGGAGGCCAGACATTTCTAAAAGAACATGAAATTTTTATATTTAAATAATCAGTATGATAGATTTTGTTAACTTTTTAAAGTATAGTGTATTTTTCTCAAAATCCTTTATTTTAAACAAAAAATATATTAAGCAATATATTAAAGCAAAAAAACGAAAAAAAATTTCCGTAGTACCTAAAGATTTTTATTTGTATAAATTCAAGGGGTTCAACAGCATTTTTGTTACATGTGTATATTGCCTGGTGGTGAAGTCCAGGCTTGAAATGCAACAGTCATCTGAATAATGTACATTGTACTCATTAAATATTTTCTCATTCCTCATCCCTTCCCACTCTCTCACACATCAGTGTTTTCACTGTTTATTATTTTTCTCTTTATGTCTATTTATAGCCATTATTTATCTCCCACTTACATATGAGAACATGTGGTATGTGACTTTCTGTTTCTGAATTATTTGACTTAAGATAATAGCCTCCAGTTCTATTTCTCTTGCTGCAAAAGACATGATTTTTTTTAATGGTTGTGTAGCATTCCAAAGTGTGTGTGTGCATGCACTTGTGGGTGTATTAGCCTTGTTTTTTCCTTTTTTTAATTTTTATTTTTGAATTGGAGTCTCACTCTGTCTCCCAGGCTGGAGTGCAGTTGCACACTCACGGCCACCCCAGCCTCAATCTCCTGGGCTCCAGTGATCTTTCTCCCTCAGCCTTCCAAGCTGGAACTACAGGTGCACACTACCACACCCGGCTAATTGTTTTTTTTATTTATTTATTTATTGTGGAGATGAGGTCTCTTCAAGTTGCCCAGGCTGGTCTCGAACCCAAGGACTCAGGCAATCCACTCCCCTCAGTCTCCCAAAATGCTGGGATTACAGGTTGAGTCACCAAGCCAGACCAAATGTCTTCCTTTCAATATTTCCTTTATCTTTTGGTAATGAAAAAAAAGTAACTGGAAGCCAGATCAGGTGAGTAGGGAGTGTTCTCCAATACAATTGTTTGTACAGTGCTGTCAACATAAGTGCACTGTGACGTGTTCGTGAATTTAATTGGTCAGTTCTCAACAAATGATGATAGCTCTGATAGCTAGTCCCAGAAAAAGAGTTGCAAAATTGTTTTGATGGGTGGACTAGGGTTGACTTTGGTGCATAGCTTCCCAAGGGGAGTACTCCAAAGGTGACCATAGTGATATTCAGCAGTGAGGTATGTAGCCCTTTTTCAAGGATGATTCATGAACCAAGTTGTTGGACCTCGTGCATATATGTCACATTTTCTTTATCCAAACATTTGTTGAGGACACTTAGATTGCTTCTATATCTTTGCTACTGTGAGTAATGCTGCAGTAAGTGTGTAAGTGAATGTATCTTTTTTATATGATTTATTTTCATTTGTGTAATCAGTGATTTCCATTTGTGTAATTTGATAATCAATAGTAGCATGGCTGGATTAAATGGTAGTTCTGTTTTTAACTGTTTTTTTTTCCTCTGCCCCTGTCCCCACCCCCTGTTTTTAACTTTTTGAAAAATCTCCAAAATGTTTTCCATAGATATTGTAGTAATTTGCATTCCCAACAACAGTGTATAAGGTTCTGCTTTCTCCACATGTTTGTGATCATCTGCTATTTATTTATTTATTTATTTACTTTTTAATGGTGTTCTTTATGACTGGTATAAGTTGGCATCTCACTGTGGTTTCCATTTACATTTATCTGATGATTAGTGATGTTGAGCATTTTTATATGATTGCTGGGCATTTTTACATTTTCTTTTGAATAATGTTAATTTAATAGGAACTTTTAAATATTTAGCTTAATCATTGTATTATTCTTCTCAAGTTAATCAGAAAAACTGTGATTCACATAATTTAATAGTTACCCATGTTGACAAAATTAACAGCATGGATTTGAATATTTCCAGACTGTGCATCATTTCTCCAGATATTGTGACTAAATCAATGTATTTTTTCACTGTGTTACTCAGAGTTTGATGTTTAGAAGGGAATTACGAAGTTACCATTCAGAAAATAAATGACATAAAAGCTAAAAGCTCCCTTTGTTTTTTTAGGAGTACCACACTATTTTAAACTAGGTAAGCTGCCATTTTTATCTCATTTCATTTTGATTGAATGCTAATGTTCCAAGAAAGGGTGGCATATACTTATTTCTGTGTACTACTTTCTACTATATACAACTATAAGCTGTAAAACTAATGAAAGACAGGCAAAGGAGAACTCTGAATGGTGGAAATAGAAAGCTGAAATGCTTTAAAACCTGAGGATAAAAGATCAATAGAGTGGCTGTGTATCAATAAATCTCCCTCCCAACAGAGAAATTGCACCTGACCTAGCAATGTTTATAATATAAAAGACAGGATAATGGTCTGGGGAGGAGACAGCAATGATGAGGACATATACCAGATTGGTGCTAGAAAATTCTGTTTTGTGATATTTGTATTGCAAGAGTCCATTCAGTTTGTGATTAATACGCACAATCATGATATTCTTAGTTTTTAATGAGTATATAGTAAAATTAAGTAGTAAAATTTGTTTTAAAATGAAAGCATTTATAGAAGCATGGTTTTCTATGAAAAGCAAGAACTGGAAGTAGTGAAATGTGCATTAGCAATATGCAAATATAAACACACTATTTTAAAGGTAAGCAATTAAATTTTCAAAGTTGAAAGCAATTCAGCAAAGAATGTACAATAATATAGATTATTTCCAAAAATATAATACTGGCTGAAATAAGTTCTTAATGAAGTGTGTGAAACATTTAAAATCTTACCATTTCTTCTTCATCATCTATATAAAGCAGACCGGAGTTCATAGAAGTACAGGTCATCACACGCTCATTCCAAGTTTTAATATCCTTTCCTATGTAATAACAGCTTTTGGAATATGTGAACCACTCCTCTGGGCAATTACTGCAATTATGAGGAAAGATTGTCAATTTCTATCCAGAATCAATATGCATATTTAAAATGAAAGTTAATATACACATTTGCAAGGGATTGACATATGTGTACCTAATGTATCTATGAATTCTCACAGACTGGTACATATAATAAAGAAATCCACTTACTCATACACATATATACTGAAAAGGGGCAGCCTCTCATCCCTTAATTGTGTTCACACATAAAGGAAACCAACAGACAAAAATGCACTTTACACACGTTTTGAAATCATTGAACAGATTAATTTTTTTAGAGAAGTGAAATTATTTATCTTTTATTTCATAGCAGTAGGAGTTTGTGACAAATAACAAAAAGAAGGCATGGTGATTATAAATGAATATTCATATTTATTACTGAAGAAAGGGAAATGCCTTCTTATAATCTTTATTTACAAACATTTATTGCTAAATTTTATAATTTATTTTCCAATTAATGAATCTCTGGTTGTTTTGCATAGCTAAGATCAATACAAAATATAAACTGTATTATGATCAGAAGTTTGGTTTCATTATGTAACTTTCTGAATTCTTTTATATTGGAGAGAATTGGTCTGCTTCTGTGTTGCTGCAGCTAGAAAAAATTAATCTTCATAAAAAATTAGTATCTGAATAAGTCATGCAAATTTTAGTTTCTTTGAAATTTGGTATATTGCTGAGATCTTGAAAAATTTAGAATTTCACAAAGAAAAAATATATATAGTAATTGAGGCTTTGGGAAAACATGTTTAAAGCATAAAGCGCCAACTTCAAAGTCTCACACAGTACTTGATTTAACCACTTTCAGAAATTAATTAAAATTTCTCAGTAAGGTTTTTCAGTTTTTAAAACATGTTTCCAAAGCCTGAAATCTGAACATATACATATAATTAAAAATACTTTGTATAATTATTATTTAATTTATACTTTTGACAAATTAAGAATAACCGTTCCACATTTAGTTAAAAAATATACACTAAAATGAGAATTCTATTCCCAGTATTATAGAATTTTAAGAGACGTGTGCATTCATTAAGGTGAAAAGCTTATTTTTATTCTTCCAAAAAATACTTACAAAGAATAATAAATCTTGTTACCACCGTCACTATTAAGAGACAGATGATTCCCAAGATCCCAGCAATGAGCTTATCTGGAGGTGATGATAAATCTGTAAGGAGAGTAATAAAAACACTGAGAAATGGGAGATGGAGATAATTGTTTAGAAGATTTGCATACAAGAGAACCCACATCAAAAGAATCATATAGTTAAACTTGGATCCCAAACCCACATATCCCATAATAATCTTTCTCTCATAATATACCATTACATTTTATGGAAATACAATGCTCCATGATTTGTTGGACAAAGACTACAAATGTCAGCAATCTCTAGGAAAAATTGGTCTTTCGTTTCATATTAAAATAGTATGAGTCAAGCTGCATATCCTGAGTAGTTATATTGAGGATCTACTAAATGCTTTACCTTTGCAGTGAGAAGTTTTCTCATTGTCTTGAAGTTCCTGAGAAGCAGTTTGAAGATCCTTTAGGTTTCCTTTGCTGACTCTCTGGGTTTTGGGACAAATTCAGTTATGAGTAGATTATTATTTGATTATCCGTCTTTGTAGCTGTGTGATATCAGGAACTGTGCTCTATAATAACAGTGCATAAGAAGTTAATAAAGTGTTTATACTGACAAGATCCTTTAGTGCAGTCTAAATGAGCAAAATGGAGAGGAAATACTGATACTCATTTTGCGTTGAAGAATCTAAGGTTTTTGTTCTAATTTCCTAAAACATTAAACAAGTCTCTTACGGAAATGCATTTTTTTTAAAAGAAGCTTTATACATTTGACAAAATATTATTGCTGGCTGAATGAAAAGCAATGAATTAGTAAAAAATAAAGAAGTTCATGAGTAAAGACATATTTATTAGTTAAAATCTGAGTCCACAAATATATTTTAACATAAATACAAGACAATAACTGTATTAAGAATTAAAATTAGTAAAACCTATGCACTGTTTTTTATAATAATTTTGGAACTCAATGTTTGTTAAGAGTGGTCTGTACATGGAAAACTAATGCTTATTTATACTTTTTACTAAATTACTTTTATTTAATAGCTTACACTTGTTTATTGAAATTAATTAAGGCTTATGAAACATTTTTTGAATGGTTGAGTTCTGAGAAATTATTGAGATTATAATAATTTTTATATGTTAGAAAATGTTATATGACATAATAAATATATGCATGACAGTATTGGAGACACTACACATTTTTTAAAAAAACACTTATTTCATAGGTATATTGGCTAGTTATTTCCTAGCTAAAATACAAAGCCATAAAACAGTAAATAAAAATGCAGATCATTTATGTAAAAACACTTTGGGTTTAATTTGACAGAAATAATTTATAGTTGTCAAAGTGAGTCAAGATCTCTTATTTGTGTATAAATAATTCAGATAATGTAATTTAATAATTTAGCTAATGGGCTCTGGAGTTAGTGAGATCTAGAATTAATTCTAGCTTTGAAGCTTATAATGTGTGTCCTTTAAATCGTTATTTAGTATCTAATAACTCAGCTTATTAATTAAAAATGAACGTAAGAAAATATAAAATGCAATTTATATAATACATTTACCACTCAACATGGCACTTAATGTTTTCAGTAGCTATCTGCTATTTTAATTATTTTCATCTTAACTGCTGTGTTATTCTTTTTGATTCATGTCTGCTAAAGCGTGTAAAATAAATCATTAGATGAGTCTCTTATACAAGTGTAGTACATCTTTTTGCAATATTTTGATCAACTTTTATAAAGTAGTTTGATTGTTTCTAATTAAGTTTTGTATTTTATGTAATCTACCTCATCTTGATTTTTAAATGAAAACTGCTTTACTTAATCTACATATGTGTCTAAAAAAGAATGTTTGGTTTTCAATAATTAATTAATTTTAATAATCTATTAATAATGAGTAGCCTAAATATAAATTTTTATATTATTCAAAGATGCACAATGTACTGATTACAAAATCCAAAATTGATTAATAGTTATGATGTCTATAGTTTTCTCCTTAAAAATATTAATTAACAACACAAATACGTGTGAATGCACTTAAGTGTTTTCTCACAGAAAATAATTTGAAAACCTTAAGAAATCCTCCAACATGTTTCATATTTCAGGTTTCTACTCTAAATTATTCAAATAAAAATATCAGTGTCATACTTTGATTTTATTGTATATTAATTTCACCTCCATTGTATCCCATCTATCACTTGCAATAGTCCACTAAATGAGGTAGGCTATTAGAGAGATGGAAAGTAGCTCCAATACCTCTTGTCTCCAGAAAGTCATGCATCCTTTAGCGGAGAGGCTGGGTCATAAAAGCTGAATTTTAAAGGCATAAATCCAGGACAAAAGCAAATGATATCTGTGATCTTCATAGGCTACCCTGTGAGAGCTGAGGGAGAGGCAGGAGTGGGAAAAGTAGATTTCTCATCAGTCTGTCACTTAAGGTTTGAACAGGAAATTCTCAAACATGAGTTATTTTGAAATCAGTTTTTCACACCACACATCTCTAAAATATAGCAGATCAGTTTATCTCATCACACATTTCCAAAACAGAGGAGACTTTGGACTCCTATTAAAAGGACAAAATAGACTTTGAACATGTGTCATTTAGTTTGTTCTTTTCAAGTGCCTCTAAGAAACTGTTTTTATATTCTACAAAACATTGAAGATAGAGAGTTAGTACATATGAAGTTAATTGTTTTCCATCTCAAACACACATATTTCCAACTTAGGCTTTATTAAGAGTGTCTTAGCTGTTTAAAACCTAGTTTGACTAGAACACTAAATTTTAAAAATTGCGTACGTTTTTCCTTCATAACATTATATGTCACACTATTATGATGGAAGAAATTCTAAATCTTATGATAACATTATCAACATGTATCTGCTGATATTTGTCATTAATTATTTTGAAAAATTGCTACAGTTTCAACTCATTGTAGCTGGCACAGACACCATCATTGTCAAAGTTATAGTCTTGACAGCTCTCCATTCGTTTTTAAATTCTTGCACTTAATTTTATTTTATAAGCCAATTATTTAATCTTTAGATTGCCCTCGATAAAAATAAATGTATTTGGGAAGGATAAAACATTAATCAATTGTAAAATATATCAGCACGCCGGATTTTAAAACATTAAATTACTATTCACTGTATGTTTCATTCATTCATCCTCCACCATGACTAGTTATCTCTACTTTATAGGAACATTTAGTTGTAAATGACAAAACCCAAGTTAAACTATGTATGGAAAAACAAAGTAATTTTAAAATCTCACCTAGGAGGTAAAGTCAGCAAGTTGGCATAATAGGGGGTTCCCCCACTTATAACCCCCCACAGCAACAATACATTTTCAGCCATCCATGGACAAATGTCCCTCAGTGTGAGCCTCAGTATTCAGGTAGGAATTTGTAGAATCCCAGTGGAGCCCAAGACCTTTGGGAGGTTGTTTTAAAGGGTGGATTTTCATCCATATTGCAAACTCACTAATAGTGACCTCAGCTACAGGCATGAAAATGCACCCCCCCATCCCTGGGGGCTTGGCTTCAGTTCAATTTGTCCTTGTTTGTTCCGCACTACATATGCAGTCAAATGTTATGTGAGCTTCAAAATGCTTGAAGATTAAAAATAAAGATGGACTTAAAAGGAGAAATACACAATTGCACAATTACATTTGAAGATTTTAACACTTTTCTTTTAAAAAATTCTATTGACATATAATTTTTGCATATATTTATGGGGTATATATGATATTTTGTTTTATGCATAGATTGTGTCATGACCAAATCAGGGTATTTTGGATATCCATTACCTCAAACATTTATCATGTCTTTGGGTTGGGGGCATCACAAGTCCTCTCTTCAAGCTACTATCTAGTTGTATATTTATACTAGTTAATCAACTTTTGGTCACTGCTTCCCAAATACAGACCCCTTCCCAACCTCTGATAATCATCATTTTACTCTCCACCTCCATGAGATCAACTTTTTAAATTCCCCCATATGGCTAACACTCCTTTTTTGCAATTGATATTGTGAGAAGAGGGAGAAGCAAAAAAGTTACAGAAGGTTTAATAAACAATGTAAACCAGCATGACTTAGCTTATATGCATAGAACACTGGAAGTAACAACAGTAGAATGCAGATTGTTTTCAAGCATATAGAAAACATTCACCAAATTGAGCCATACACTGGACATAAAACAAGTCTTAGTAAATATTAGAGGATATAAATGAAAGAAAGTGTGCACTGTCACCCCAATAAAAATAAATTAGAGATTTTTAACAAAGTGATACTGGAAAACCCACAAATATTTTTAAAAATTAAAAGCACACCTTTATGTAAATGCAAGGGAAAAATATCTTTAACAATTAAAAAATATTTTAATAAAAAAATTAAACACTTATCAAAATGAATAGAATGTGTTAAGAGAGTGCTTAGAAAAAATTTTATTCCATTACATTGTAAAAAATAAAGATTTCAGATAATTGACTAAGGCTTTACCTTAAATACTAGCAAGAAAAAATAAGCAAAAGAAGGAAATAAAATCACAGCATGTTTATTACCATAAGTCAGTCTTTTAAATAGATTAATATTTTGAATATTCGAACAACATATAAAAAGAGACAAGACAAAATTATTATCCAGAATAAGAGTATAGAGGACATAAAAATCTTACAGATATTAAAGAAGAACAAGTGAGTATTATAAAAAAAATAAACTTATTGGCAGATTTAAATGAACAAAGTCCTTGAAAGACAAAATCAAGTTTGACTATATAAAAATTAGATAATCTAAAGTGACTTCCATCTAAATATGTTGAGTTTTTTGCTAATTCTCTTGTTACAAAGAAAAAAATAGGTTCAGTGGCATCACTGAAGTATTCTACTAAATATTTAATTTGTCAAAAAAATTGTAGTTCTGTACAAAGTCTTCCAAGGAGCTTATTCAAAGAAATAATGGCAGAGAAATTTCTAAATTTGAAGAAGCAATAGACATCCAAATTCAAGAAGCACAAAGGAATTCACCTATGATAAACAATAAGGATTCACACTAAAATATACTAAAATCAAACTGTCAAAAGTCAAAGAAGCAGTGAGAGAAAAGCAACTCATTATGGATGAGAAAGCTCACATAAGATTATCAGCAAATTTATTAGTAGAAACAATGTATACCTGATAGGATAACATACTCAAAATGCTGAGGGGGAAATGCAAAAGTTCAAGAAGTTCCTGAACACTTGTAGGTCTACCACGTTACAAGAGATGCTAAAAGGCGTACTGTACATTGAAACAAAAAAATGCTAGACTTTTATATGAAAGCATATTATAATATATAAAGATCTTAAGTAAAGATAATGTAATAAATAAATACAGTACATAAGCCACTTTTAATTCTATAACATAATGTAGAGAATAAAAAGCAAATAAGTATATAAAACAATTTTAGGAATACAAACTATAAAAAGATGTAATTTGAGATACCAATGACATAAAGTGAGTGTGGAGATGTAAATGAGAGTTTTGTGTGTGATTGAAATTAAATGATCACTTTAAAATAGATTTTTATAATTACAAAAATTTTAATGCAACACCAAAAAGTCACATTAATCTCAAAGATGATACCTCTAGAAGGCACATTAAATAAAATGAGAAAAAATTCAAAGCATGTCACTGCAAAACATCAATGAAAACAAAGGAATCACAGAGAGGAAAAAAGAACCAAAATAACCACAAGAAATACAAAAAATAATGAAGAAGATGGCCATAATAAATCCTTTCATATCATAACAGCTTTACATATAAATCAAATAACTGAAAGAACTAGAGTGGATGAAAAAATAAAAAACAAGATCCAACTGTATTCTGTTTACAGCAGACACACTTTTTATGTAAGAACACACATAATTTGAAAATAAAAGGATTTAAAAGGATATTTCTATGCAAATGAAAACTAAAAAAAAACAGAAATGGTCATATCCATATCAGTCAAAATAAAGATTAATTTATAATAATAAAGCATCAACTGACCAGGAAGACATAACAACTATAGTTATACGTTAGAGATCTCAAATCTATGAACAAATATTGAAATAATTGAAGGGAGAAATATACAGCAGCACAATAACAGATTTTAATGTCCTGCTTTCAATAATGAATAGAAAAGCCAGATGGATGATCAATAAGAAAACAGAGGACTCTTAACATTAAAGACTATTTGGATCTAACACATAAGTATAGAATGCTACAAAGCAACAACAGTAAGATATTCATTCTTTTCAAGTGCACACGGAACATTCTCCAGGATATATCACATGTTAGTCCACAAAGCAAGTTTTAAATATTTAAGACCACTGCTTTGTTAAACTCTGGTGACTTTACATGGCTCTTTGAGCTATAGCCACCATATTTTCTTACTTTTGGTCCCTTCCCCTGCCTTGGTGAGGTTAATCCTCTCTCTCTCTGTCTCTCTGTCTCTCTGTCTCTCTGTCTCTCTGTCTCTCTCTCTCTCTCTCTCTCTCTCTCTCTCTCTCTCTCTCTCTCTCATTTACTTTCTAAATAAATATTGCTTGAAAACTTAAGAAAAAAATTAAGAAGATTGATGTAATGTCAATTATCTTATCTGACCACAGTGAAACAAACCTAAAAATTAAGAACAAATGAAAACTGGGAAATTCACAAATATGTGGAATTCAGACAACACTTTTGAAAACCGAAT
>CAUYQG010213150.1:0-12298 GCA_963574415.1 Tarsius wallacei | reverse complement strand
CGCCTGGCTAATTTTTTTGATTTATTGTAGAGATGAGGTTTCGCCTGCCCAGGCGGGTCTCGAACCCGCGGGCTCAGGCAATCCACTCACCTCAGCCTCCCAAGGCGCGGGATTACAGGCTGAGCCACCGAGCCCGGCTTGGCATCAATATTTTAAAAATAACCAGTGTGATATCAAGACCCTACCTCATCCCCTAGAAGCAATGAACACCTATACATAATTAATAATAATAAACTAACAATGATTTGCATTTACTGAGCCCTCACAATGTACCAAAGGCCTTGTACCAGATACTTTCTATGCATTAACACATGGAGTCTTATAAACCAAAAATAAAATTCAAAGCCTGCCAACCAACTGAACAGATTCCCCTCTGGGCCAAGGGTAACCTGGAAAACTAAATTCCAGGCTATGACAGAAGAGAAAATGCCTCCTTATACCTCCTCCCTTGTGAAGTTTTAGGCACAACTGACTAGCATTAATATTAAAATAGTGATCACAAGACTGACAAAACAGACTCTGTGACAAGTTACCAAATTCCAACCAGACTCTGCTATAGCATCATGTGACAGATAGCAGACCCTAAAGGAAATAAAAATATTTTCCCCAAAATGTGTTTCTTTGATGTATATTTTTCTTTTTTTTTTTTGAGTTCGAGTCTCACTCTGTCGCCCAGACTAGAGTGCAGTTGCCGCTCCCGGCCACCGCAGCCTCAACCTGCTGGGCTCCGGCGATCCTTCCGTCTTTGATGTATTTTTAAGTGACCCTGCAAAGTATTTGGGGGACTTTACATCTGTAGACAATATCCTTTCCTAGGAAGACCCTGACACCTTTTAAGACATTTACCACCTATACTCTCTAAAGCCTGCTACTTAGAGGCTTCATCTATACAACAAGAACCAACAGATGTCCCCTCCTTCCTAGACCCAACCAAAGTAAACCTCACATGTATTGATTTATGGTTTTTGCCTGTAACTTCTTCTGTCTCCTGAAATTGTATATAACCAAGTTGTAATTTAACCACTGTGGGTATGTGATCTCAGGACCTCTTAGAACTGTGCCACAGGCCTAGGTCACTAATATTTGGCTCAGAATAAACCACTGTAAATATTTTACAGGTTTTTTTGTCAACAATCTTCACGATAACCCTCTGAGTTGGGAAATATCACTAACCCCCATTTCATAGATGAGAAAATTAAGGCACAAAGAGATTGATCATAAGTTATCACATCACAGGGTCATATAATTGCATACTAGGAGATCTTTGATCCTCACAGAGGCATCACTCACTCATCCTGATATCCTTTTCCTGAACAAGAGTTTCCTTAGGACCATTTAATTAGCATCCGAACTGATAAACATTATAATTAAAACACTAACACTGACTACATGTCAGACACTAAGTTACTTTGTGCAAATTATCTCACTTAATGATCACCCCAACCCCATGAGTAAAGTGCTAGTTATATCTCTAATGTGTAGATTCTGGGACTTACAGAGGTGAAACATTAAATAATTTGCACCAGATCACGGAGATAATGATTGGCAGATTCAGAATCTGAACTCAGGTCTAAGTGATGTCAAAGATATGGGCTCCACCCAGGGCTGCACTAGCCGCTCACAGGCTCCCCACATCTGAAAAAGACAGGGCCACCCTATTGTCCACAACAGGCAGTCCATGGGCACCTTTGGGTCCACATAATGGAAAAAGTCTTATGCCTACTCAGTTTTTTTTTAAACCATGAAATTACATCTCCAATATTATATTAAACAGAACAAAAAATTGATTTACCTTACAACTCAATTTATCAAAACTTTTTTTTCTAGAAAATTAAGGAAGAACTATAAAGGAAATGATTCCCTTTTTGACAAAAAAAATCATTATCTTTCCTTTAGTGTTAAAATAGTAGATTGTTGAAATAGTAGATGGTTGAAAACAATTGCTCAAATCTGGATCCTCAATGTCAATAGTACGTAACATGTAAGTTACTAAACAGGATAGGGAAAGGAATGCTATTGTCACAAATTGCATTTTGTGTGAGAAGGAAAAGGAAGATGCTATTAAAATAAATAAGAACTCAGAAAATATGACACAACTCACGTAAAGTACCCCACCATTTCTGATGGACATTTAAAATGACAATTGCTGATGTTTTCTTTCAGTACTTGTGAACAGGCATTGAACCACAAACCACAAGAGAATTGCTAACCAACAACTGGTTTTTTCCACTCCAAAAAATAGAGTTTCATAGAACTACACAATGTCATTGTCATTGCTTAGAAATTGATTTTCTGCATCCTTAAGACCTGGATTAATGGCCAACAGGAAAAAAACTGACAAGCTAACAAGTTTAACAGGAAAGACCCAGTGAGTGGATGTCACCTGTGATTGCATCCTTCTCCCAACTGCCCCTGCAGCAACACCACCCAGCAGAGCCTCTGGCTGGCAAAACCGTCCTCTCTCTGCGCCATCCAGCACTTTAGTCATAAGTCACACGTTACTAATGAGCCCTTGACCTGTAGCCAGGACAGCTGGGGAAGTGCACTTTTTATTTAACTTTAATGAATTTAAATTAACTTTAAATAGCCATATGTGGCTAGTGGCTGCCATAATCGACAGCCCAGGTATAAATGAGCTGGATGCTGTGCATATCCCTGTATTAAATGAGCCTCAGAACTCAGCACATAAAAGACCATATCAAGTCTGTAAGATAGGCATTCAATGCTACCATTTGATGTCATCTTTTTATATCCCTGGATGGGAAAATTGTAAGAAATATTCGTGTTCTTCTTTGTGTTAGTCATATTCTTCTTATTTATAACCATATTCTTATTTCTATAACTTATACTTTGAAAATAGTTATTATTATATATCTAAATATACACAATTCTGTATGTACTCTTTATTTTTTTTTTCAATTTTGCTATTCTGAGGTTTTTTCCTACCCTTTTCTGGAAGACGAACAACAACAAAAACCTGTGCGTTTCATAAATGTTTTCATACCACGAACACAAAGATCACAACGCGGCTCAACATTTAACGTGAATCGAACACCCAGAGATCGTCCCATCTTACCTCTGCATAAGCTCTGTCATCATCATCCTGCACTCTGTTATCTGTAAAAGATATTAGTGTTATCAAAATGGTCAGAAAGATTTCACAGCACATAAAAAGATAACCACATAGAATCCTTTTATACAGAAGATGAGACATAATGACGTTGATTCCGACCATAAAGTAAACCTTTTAGTTTATGATGGAGCACCCAAAATAAACAAAATTTATTAAAAATTGTCTATTTATTCTTACATGTCTAAACTTGTCACCTTCGAAGTACTCTCCATTTGATGCAGTACACCTACTGAGATCCTTTTTATACTGTTCAAAACAATTTTTAAACTCAAATTTTGATGCTTTTTACTGCTTCTGCTGTGTTTTTGTTTCACCTCTTCCATGTTGGCAAAATGTCTTCCTTTGAGGAATTTTTTCATCCAGGGAAACAAACAACAACAAAAAAACATTGCTCGAGATGAGATCAGGTGAATAGAGAAGGTGGGACACAAGGGTGATGCTGTTTTTGGTCAAAAACTGCTGAACGCTCAGCACGGTGTGGGCAGGTGCATTGGCATGGTAGAAGAACAAGTCACTTGTTTGCCACACTTGGGATGTTTCTTCTGCAATCATCTCTTAAAACAGTGTTAGCTGGTACACTGAAGCTGATGGGTTTCTAGAAGACTTACCCAGGGGGGAGGCTTGATATTACAAGGGGCCCACCTCCAAAAGATAATTCTGGTTTTTTGCCCCCTCCCCATACAGCACAAAATAGCATTCTCTAAACTTCACAAAAGAGGTAGACATGAAGTCAGTCGTGAATGACCTTACCCAGCTCCACGGACCTATGCATTATCTTCAGTGTTAGTACTGAAAAAATGAGAAAATCCCTTGTACCTAGCAGAAGTTAATAGTCACAAAAAAGTAGTGAAGCCTCAACCCAAACCATCTCACAATTAAGATGACTTTGGAATCCACTGACGTAGGTTATTTTTCTGTGGCCGAAGTTTTTCTCTACATAAATATCCTACTGGCAATGCCCAAATGTGCGTGACTCATTGTTCCTTCCTTAAGCCTGAACAATGACTCCTGTAGACAGTGACCACCCTGTGGTACCCTTCATAGCCCTCCTAACCCTGGTGCAGGTATCGATCCTTTTCATCACTGGCTGACTTCCTAATACAGGGCCCATCATGGTGAGGTGCCACCATCTCTTCTGCACCCTACTCAACCGTCAAGTCATGTTTCCAGCTTCCAGCAAGCTTTCCTCCCAATCCACAGCAGAGAGGGGCATGTCTTCCATGTTTTTGTGTGCCTATTATGTGCAAGGCAGTGAGTTAGATGTTTTCATGCAGCTCAAAGAACATGAAAAGCAAGTGGGCTATAGAGAAGGTCGAAGAAGACCTGGCCTCTGCCAGGGGTAGGGCTGCCTTCATGAGTAAGGGTGTATATGGGCGATTTCTGCTTCTCCCACTCTTAGCAGCCTCAGAGGGTGGATGAGTGCCCCAAGCAGACATCTGAATGATTCCCTTTCACTTCACTATTCAAATATTTGACAAGATTCACTTGCAGGCAATCCAAACAAAAACACTTTCCATCACTCCAATTTTTTTCCTAACTCTGAACCTCAGCACGGAGGAATTAAACCTCCTCACAGAGAGCAATTTGCCATTCAACATAATTGCACTGGTAGGCTTAGTCTGTTAAGAAAGCTTTTAGAGGCAAAAGTTCAAACAGATAAAAATCATTAATACAAATCCCCATCTCCCCAGCAGAGAGAATACATGGCGGCTCGGTAAGCTGGTGGTCTCTCCACCTCTCTGCAGCCTCATCCTCCCTCACGGCTGACCCCAAATGTAGATGCCCCATGGAGTTGGAGGTCACCTCGCAAAGCGTCTCCGCGGAAGGCTGTATCAGGGTCTCCAGACTCTCCTGCAGCTGTTCGCCTGGCGCTGTTCCCACCTCCTCCGGGATCCACACCTTGTATCACATCAGCCATCAGGTCAGCCACTTCGTCAAGCTCCAGGGGGCTCAGACTCCCCGTATCACTCTGCTGCTTCCTCAGATCCTTCAGGAAATTCTGAAGTAGTGCTCCTAGGGGGCACACACACAAACACAAGGATGTTGTAGATTGATGTAGCCTGAAGAAGCGAGGGCAGCCCTGGCCACCGAGGATGTAACAGTTGGGCCTGAACCTTCCCAGGCAGCGTTTCCCCAGAGCCGGGCATGGATGGTGCTCAATAAAGATATGTGATATTGAACCTGAATCTCAAATCACACTGACCTTATGGCTATGACCATAGTTCAGTGTCTTAAAAAGTTAAGCTAGAAGTGAAAATCCCATAGAGAAGAAGGACAAACTCATTAACCTGGTTAGGAAGATAGAAAGAATACCTTCTGGAAAATGACTGGAATCACTAAGCCAGGAAAAGAGAAAGACATAGTAATTCTATCACAGTCTTTAGGTTATAAAAGAATAAGAAGCTGCTTCCCTCTCACTTGGAAAAACAGGAGATAATGCATGTCAAGGGACAGCGCTGCTGAGCACTTCCTGCCTGATATACCAGAACACTGCAAACAAGAGCAGTCATCACCATCCCCACAGTTTGTTTTTTGCCTACAGTTAGTAGAGAAAAGCCTCAGGTGAACTCTCTGGCCACTATGGTCAGTGCATCCTGAAGATAACACAATGGTCCCAATTGCATGTGTGTTGTCTGAGAGTTCATCTGTAAGTAAACGTGAAACTCACAAGGCATTCCCCATGGAGATGATGCCAGATGTAGTGTCCCTTACAAAGCCAGCCCGCCAGATCCCTGCTGTAAGTGCAGCTAGCAATGAGGTTATAGAAATTATAGTGCTCTGGGTACAAGGGGACCATCTCTTCTACTGGGGCTCAGGAATACAAGACACTGGGCCCACAGCAGACGGCCCATCACCAGTCCCCAGAGTAAGCAAGCCTCTGCCTCTGGCCTTGGCAGGCAAGTCTCTAGCTGTTGTTAATCAGGCAAAGAAGGCAGGAGATAAGAATATCAAACATGTCCTCCTGAGATGGCAAAGATGATTCCTGTTGATAACACTTGGTGGAAATATGCTATGTGAAAAGATGCCATTTTTCAAAAAGACCTTTAAAATCTAAGTCGTATTTGAAGATGGTGGGAAGCCCCCTCACTCTCTTTATCTTTGTTTTTGAGACACTCTCCACACTTTTATACTCCGCAAGCCCTCCATGTCTCCCAACCCTTCTTCTTCCCAACAATGTAGGTAAAGATCAGGCTGCTAGTTGTGAGAAAGATGGGGGACTCTGCAGGGAGGAGGTCTCTGGATACATCTGAATATAAACTAGGTTCAATGTCAAGATCTCGCTATTCATCTGTTTTTTGCTTGTTTATTCTTATTACTTTTACACTCAGAAAAAATACAACAGTAATACTGCCCTTTGGGAGGCTTCCCCACAGGGGTCTCCTTCTGGGCTCCCTCCGCCCCCCCAGTGAGGGGGTGCTCTGTGAACACCAAGGAATACGGCATAGGAGGCATGTCTCAGGGGCTGGGCACTCCAGGGGATTCTAAGACAAGGGGAAGAGGAAAGGGAGCTGCATGCCCTTGGCTAGCGCATGACTCCAGCCTGCTCTGTGTAGGCCATTATACATCAGGAGCATAATCTGGTGGATTTGCTTCCAACCACAGTGGCGTCCCTGGTAAAAGACAAGCCGTTTTAGGACACATGACTGTGAAACTGGACAAACAGCTGAGAGAGTGGGGACAATGAGAGGTGGCCTTGCACTCAATCCTGCCTTTTGCCCAGGCGGTTTTGGGACACGGTGTAAGGAGAGGTGCAAGACAGCCCTCCCACCCCAAGCAGAGGTCAGGGTTCAGAGGTGGGGCTGAAGAGGTGACTGGAATTGAAGGGCAGATGGAGCATTCTGGTGGGGGGGGCGGTGGATCTTTGCACAGGTCCACTATGAGTGCTTGGCCAAGGAACAGTGCCCATGTGGGTGAGCGGCTTGAGGCTCAGCAAGGAGGAGGAGCTACAGGATGAGTGCTGGGCCGAGGGCAGAGGGTCCAGGACACGGCACAGAGATGCAGGAATTCCCGCACACTGTGCACAGAAACCTGGAGGAGCTCCTAGGGCATATAGTTGAAAACACAATGGCCACGTCTTCAAAGGAAAGGTCACCAAAATAGACCAACTCTAATATAATCTAAAACACAGCCTGATAGGATCAGAGGCTTGTCCTGGAGTTTTGCTTTTGTTTTTTTCTTCTTTATTCTTTACCCTGAGCAGAGATAGCAGATTCAAGCGGAGTTCCCTCCCCAGAGGCTGAGTCCCCTTTCCTGTCTCCCAGGCTGGAGTGCAGTGGCACAATCACGGCTTACACAGCCTCAACCTCTTGGGCTCAGGCTATCCTTTTGCCTCAGCCTCCTGAGGAGCTGAGACTACAGGCACGTGCCACCATACCCAGCTAATTTCTTTATTTTTTGTAGAGATGGGAGTCTTGCTGTGTTGCTCAGGCTGGTCTCAAAAACTCCTGGGCTTAGGGCAATCTTCCTGCCTTGGCTTCCCAAAGTGCTGGGATTACAGGCATGAGCCATCATGCCCAGCCTGAATTTTAATAACTCCATCCTCTTTCCTTTTGAGACAGCAGCCCTTCCAAAAAAGCAGAAAAGGGAAAATAAGTTACTTCCTGATTCTTTAATAGGCTTTTCCGGCAAAAGAATCAGGAAGTAACTTATTTTCCCTTTTTCTGCTTTTTCAGAAGGGCACCTCAGTCAAGAAATTTCAGAAGGTACCTCAGTCAAGTAAAGGGCAGTTAGCAGGGCTCGGTGGCTCAGCCTGCAATCCCAACACTTTGGGAGGCTGAGGTGAGCAGATTGCCTGAGCCTGCAAGTTCAAGACCAGCCTGGGCAATTTGGCAAGACCTCATCTCTACAATAAAAATTTAAAATAGCAGGGTGTGGTAGCGCGCGTCTATAGTTCCAGCTACTCGGAAGGCTGAGGCGAAAGAATTGCCGGAGCCCAGCAAGTCGATGTTGGGGTGGCTGTGAGCATGCCACTGCACTCTAGCCTGGGTGAAGGAGTGAGACTCCAACTGAAAAACAAAAACAAAAACAAAAAAAACGGGCAGTTGATGATAGAGCGAGGAGATAAGGGCATCAGCAGAGCCATTATAAACACGGGCGTGAGGAGTGCACCTCCAACTCAGCAGGCGAGTGGAAATCAAATGAAAATTCCATAAAGGAAGAGTACAGTGTTTGAAATTTTAAAACTCACTGATGGGCTTAACAGCAGTTTCTAATGAAAGAAGCACTAGTGAATTTGAAGACAGATCATGAAAATGATTGCTACGTGAGGATCCAAAACATCGAGCAGAACCTTGGCAATCATGGGGCAAGATCAAGCATGCCACACCATCGCTGGAGAATGGGAGGGAAAGAGGAGTGAGAATGGGACCAAATCAACCTGTTTCTTAAATTTGGCGAAGAATCTTTACTTAGAGATTCAAGACAGTCAATACATTGCAAGAAGAATAATACAAAGAGACCCACACAGTAGTATCTTGTAGTCAAACTACCAAAAGCCAGAGGTAAAGAAGATACCTAAAAAGCAGCCAGAGGTAAAAAGGCGCCTTCCATATTCAGTCATGGGAACATGATAAAATAGCTGACTTCCCAAAAACATGGAGGCCACAAGACAAACCGAACATCTTAAAAGGATGATAATTTGATAGGATGTTTTAATTATATATTTGGTGTCATATATATGAATGACATATTTGAAGTGTTAAAAGAAAAACCATTCAATCCAGAAGTCTATATCCAGTGAAAATATCTTCCAAACACGAGTGAAAGAAAGACATTTTCCTATAGACAAGCTAAGCTACAGGGTGGCCCATAGACCCGCATGAGGAGACATGTGAAGGGCGGTCCACAGGCTGAAAAGAGATGCACCAGATGGAAACCAGACCTGGGGAAGGGATGACAAGCTCCCAAAGGGTAGATATTTGGGTAAGTGAGAAAGAGGAACTACTTTTTTCCTCCTAATTTATCTAAAAGACAAACAATTGAAGGAGAGGAACAATTATTAGCATTTTACAGTAGAGTTTATACACAGATGTGGATGTGAACTATAGGATATATGAACCAGAGTCGTCTTTCAGTGAGGTTTTTCCCCATTCCCACAAAGTGGTGGGAGACTCTTCAGAGTCCACTTGTTGCTAGGAAGCCAAGAATAACCAGGAAAATGCAGGCTTCATTCACCAGACTCTTGGAAATGGCTTTACCAGATGCATCACCAACTCCAGGATGCAGTCTGTACTGTCTCCCACGACTCTAAAGATTGGGCCGTGCGTGGAAGCAACCCAGCTCACTCAGCCCTCACGTCCTCTCTCCATGGAGAGGGCTCCATCTGAGTTGGCACTGAGGCTGTAGGACCACACATGCCTCGTTCACAGTACAAAGCAGGACTGGAGACATATGTATAGGCACTTTTACCTAATAACTGAAATTCATTCTTCACTGTAACAAGGAAACTTTTTTTTTAAAGAGTTTTGTGGCTGGACGTGGTGGCTCAGCCTATAATCTCAGCACTTTGGGAGGCCGAGGCAAGAGGATTGCCTGAGCCCATGGGTTCGAGACCAGCCTGGGCAACTTGGTGAGACCTCGTCTCTACAATAAATCACAAAAACTAGCCAGATGTGGTGGCATGCATTTGTAGTTCCAGCTACTTGGAAAGCTGAGGCAGAAGGATCACCTAAGCCCGGCAGGTTGAGACTGTGGGGGCCATGAGCATGCCATTGTACTCCAGTCTGGGTGACAAGAGTGAGACTCCAATTGAAAAAAAAAAAAGAGTTTTGCTTCCATTTCTGAATATCCCGAGCCAAGTCCCAGCAGAGTTGTTCTCTTGCACAGCAAGGATCCCTGAAATTCCCTGATTTTCCTATTCAAAAAGACACATCCCATCAGCCTTCACTTAAGACTTCCTGTTCATGTTTGAGATCCCTTCTGATTGAAAAGCCTTCGTGTCTCCATCACAGGGGTCTCTGAGTACGACGCTGTATGAAATTTTGTATGCTGTGAGACACATGGTGTCCTTTAAAGTCAGTCTGTACATGAAATACATGACGTATATGGTCCATCTTATCAGCAAGTACCAGAGCCTTCAGCCCACCGATGTCTCCCACAGGAGTAGCCAAGTTCTTTGCTAGGGCTGACATTAAAGCTCTGAACTACTCTTGCCATACGGCCTTCACGTCTGTATTAACCACGTGTTTCTGATGCTCTGACACTGAGGTCCTTGCTGACCCTGTAGGGACTGCCCCTCCCAGGGACAGCCAATTCCTAGATAGTAAACACTCGCCCACCCCGAGCAAGCTTTCCATAGAGAGACCCACTGACCCAGCACCTGCACCCACCACCTCCTCCACCGAGCTCTCCCACTTCAGGCCACTGTCGACCTGCCTGAGTTACCCCAAGGCAGAGACCAGACCCGAGGTAGCCCCTGCCCCAGAGCCTTCTGGATTTATTCAAATGGGCCAGCCCTAGCCCTGCGGACCCTGCCTCACCCCTCCCTTCCAGTGGAAACCACAGTAAAGATTCCTTCTCAGTTTCCCCTCCTCTCCCTCCACCTCCTGACCCACGCTGGTGCTCCTTTAAATGGTCCCCATGGCATGGCAGATCCCCCTTTGGATCTGTAAGTTATAAACTACCTTTCTTTTCTTTTAGATTTTCTAAAAATACTAAGTTTATTCAGGGTGGGCACTGCATTGTGGAATACACCACAGCGAACTGTGAGTGTATTGAGGGAAATGAGGGAAGACAAATGACAAACCACTTTTCAACAGTCGTCTCCGGATTTCTTGGCCTCACCATCCTGAATCCTAATAAAAATCTACATTTTGGAACAGCCCATAGGAGGGAAATGCAGAGATCTGTGTGGCGGCTGCTTCCCTCTTGGCCTGTTTGCTCAGAGATGAGGCCTGCAGGGGAGGCCTGGCCTCCAGGGTCACCCAGGGCCCACCAGCTCCCCAGCCATCACCCGGTGTTTATCCACTGAACACTTACCTTCAAAATCACTCCCAGCAGTGAACTTACAAAATATATCTCACTTTCTTATAAGCACAATCACATCTAGAACCACAGAGAGTATCCCTGAACTGCTGCTCCTGTCTACAAGTGACAAAAAGTCAAAGGTTTGAACAATTCCACATCAACAGTATCAGTATTCCTGTTCTTTCCAAGCTGACATGAAGCACGTGTTGTTTCATAGAAAAGATAAAAGATGTGCTCTGGAATTAAAGGTGCGTGTGTGTCACAGCCATCGCTGCTGTTTTGAAAAATGGATTGCACATTGTAACTTTCAACATCAGAGGCACCATCTCAGACCCATAACCGAGTCACTGAACAACAAGCCAAATATAACCTTTTCATTTTCATTCATTGCAGTCTACTCCCACCCAAAACCCTTTTCTTTCCTGGTGCTTATTATCTCGGCAAAGTCTTATCTCACACAACCACTTCCACAGGCCCAATGCCGGTAACAAAGGGCTCATGTGATCTCAAAGAAAATGGAAATGAAGAAGGGCTGAGACAGGGAGGAAGAGCCATGTCAGGAAAGTGAGTGGCCATGGGCATCAATCTGTGAGTTCTGAAGGGTCTCCTTGTCTGTCAGATGGAGCCCAGCAAACCCTAGTGTCTGCCCTGTGAGTGTTTCACAGCCCAAAAGAAATGACAAGAAGCCACCCAAAGGTCACACTGGGAACCGACAGTGCAGCTGTCATGAAACATGAAAAGAGTCTTTGGCATCAGGCACTGCTGTCCAGATAGTCAGCATCCTCCTATGTTAGAAGTGAGGGCTGTGCCTGCAACATGCCCGGCATGAGCCAAGCTGTGTCAGAGGCGACTGCAGCACATGATGGACACTGGTTCTTGCGCAGAGCACTGGCTGACCCAGAGCCAGACACCTTACTTCCAGGTGAGCTGGGCAGGAGACCCCAGGAGCAACCTCACAACCGTAGGCCGCCTCTGGGGCAAAGTCAGTTATTTCAAACATGTTCATGATTAGCAGCAGGGCATGGCTGGGAGCCTCCAAGTTTCACAGAATGATCTACTTTTTTTTTTTTCTTTTTTTTTTTTGAGTTGGAGTCTCACTCTGTCGCCCAGACTGGAGTGCAGTGGCCGCTCCCGGCCACCGCAGCCTCGACCTGCTGGGCTCCGGCGATCCTTCCGCCTCAGCCTTCCAAGTAGCTGGAA
>CAUYQG010213149.1:0-25974 GCA_963574415.1 Tarsius wallacei | reverse complement strand
CCTGGGCAACTTGGCGAGACCTCATCTCTACAATAAATCAAAAATTAGCCGGGCGTGGTAGTGCGCGCCTGTAGTTCCAGCTACTTGGAAGACTGAGGCAGAAGGATCGCTGGAGTCCAGCAGGTCGAGGCTGCAGTGGCCAGGAGCGGCCACTGCACTCCAGTCTGGGCAACAGAGTGAGACTCCAACTCAAAAAGAATTATTTACCTTGGAAAATACATAGCCTAAATAAAAAAGACTAAAGAGAGAAAAACTAAATGAGATGAGTGAATCCTGACTGGTTCAAGGGGTAAAACAATTATAAAAGAAGAAATTTGAATATGGATTAGATATTAGATAATATATATAAATTGTAATTATATTTAGGCATACTAGTGAGATGGTGTAATAAAAAATATCCTTCTTTTCAGGATAGTCATGCAAAAGTATTTAGAGGTAAGTGCTGTGATGTCTGCAACTTACTTTCATTAGGCTCAGCTAGCTAGATAGACGGAGTAATAGATAAATTAGATAGATAATGAACAAATGTAGCAAAATGTTAACAATTATTGAATCTAAGTGAAAAGATGTACAGTAGTAAATCTGCTATTTTATCAACTTCTATGCATGCTTGAAAATTTTTCACAATACAATTTTTTGGGGAAAAATCACATTCCAATGTCATTAACATCTATTTGATGCCAAGCTCCTTAATAAAATATTTTAAAAGAGAATCTTGTAGTAAATTTGAATAATTGTGTAGTATATGTACATGAAGTTTCACCCACGAAATGTTCAAAATTAGGAAATCTACAGAAGTAATTTATCATCTTAATAGACCAAAGCAGAAAAATCACATTACCCAATACATTTCTAGCATTTAGTAAAATCCAACAGCTATTCTGACCTAAAACTCCATATACATAATAAAATAAATATATGTAATGATTTACAAATGCTAGTATCATGATGCTGGTGCTTAAGCATTTGAAACATTGCTATTTAACTGGGAAAATGATGGGAAAATCTTAAACAGTTACCACCATACAAAATTTTTAGAAAGATTAACCAAAATAATTGGGCAAGAAAAATAGTCTAAGCATTAGAAATCAGGAAAAATTAATATTCAAAAGTTAATAGTTTTCAGAGAAACCTACAATAATCATTCAGAAATATAATGGAAGAAAACCCACTTGCAGCAGCAAGAAAACAGATGAAATATCTTGGAAAGAACTCTTAAAAAATGGACATGACCTACAAAAAGAACATTTAAATCTTTCTCTAGAGACATAAAGATGTCTTGAGAAAATCAATAGAAAATATTAATTCATTTGAAATAAAAATTACCCATAAGCAAACTAAAAATTTGAAAACAGAAAAATTATAATTATAAGCAAATCTTATGTCCTTAATATACAGTGCTTACAAGTCAATAAGAAAAAACAAACATAAATTACTAGGAAAATTGGTATTTGAAAAACTAGTTCACAGAAAAAAAATTTAAATGTCAAGAAGATGATGAAAAGATAAAGGAGAAACCAGCAGTATCTTTGAAAACAAAAAAGCATATAAATAAAGGTATGCTTCCACACATATACAAAGATGTTACAAAACTGAGAGAGAAATCTAAACGCTCACTGAGAAGGATCTGGTTAAAGAAATCAAAGAATTTCCTTCTATGACACCATTTAAAAATATAGAGCCAACTTATGAGAACTTATAGGCAAAAAACTAGTGAATAAGAGAAAATCATAAAAAAGTTATATCTAATGATCAATTTTGTATATATTCCCCAAAGTGTATATGTGTCTGTGGAAGGTTTACATTATACTGTGTGGATACACACACACACACACACACACACACACACACACACACACATACATATAACAAATATCTGTAATACAAGCAACCATTAATACAATTTATACCTCTAAAGAGTGGAAGTGTTTAGAAGTTTGAGGATGATAGAGATGACTTTTATTTTCTACTTTATATCCTTCATGCTCTTTGACATTTTTACAAAAAGTCCGTTTTAATTTTACAATACCAACTATTAATCTGTATTATAGATCCTCAACCACTTCACCCCAACTCAGGAAGGATACACACTAATGACGACAAGTGTAATTTCATGGTAGTGTGATTTTCTTTTTTTACCTGAATATTCTGGATGTTTTATAATAAACACAGCATATTACATATGTAATACAAATTGTTTTGAAAATAGGTGTAAATTAGAAAGCTTTACTGAACTGAAGAAAACCTATTTGAGCAGATCAATCATGCTTAGCACTCTCTTGCAAATTCTTTGTAAATTTAGGCTGTAGTATCTTTGGGAAGCATGTGTCGTGTGTGTGTGTGTGTGTGTGTGTGTGTGTGTGTGTGTTCCAACTGTCATCCCACTGACAATGACACATTTTAGTGAAACTTTGCAGATCAAAGGCATTTTATTTTAGCTCAAAATTGGGGAAAATGTTCTGCTGGTCAGATTTGCCTACTATGTTACCCTTGGAGAGAAAGGCACACTGCAGGGCAGCTGGGTAAGGCTTCAGAAATGAGGTGTATTCTTTCAGGAGTTTAATGTCCTTAGATTATGGGAAGAGTAATAATCTCTATTATACAAACTGGAATTCTGTTTCCTTTCAATAGCTCTCCAGTAAAGTTGATACATCTGTAGAAGTCTCTGTGATACTTTTTATAAGGCAGTACCTCCTAAAAGTTTTATCACAATATGAATCACCTAGAAAGCATGTTAAAACACAGATGCCTACCCCACCCACAGAAATCCTAATCCAACACTTTAGGGTGGAGCCCAAATATATGGCTGACTAGTAGCTTCCCAGGTGATGCTGACACTGCTGGATTGTGAGCCACCTTTTAAGTGTACAGAATACAGTGTACAGAAAGGGAAAAGTCAAGATCTTGAAGGTCAGGGAGAGAACACTGCCTCATAGTCACCCCTTTGCAGCATTTCTTCACTGTCCTGCAGGAGATGGCACAGTTCCAGCTCTGACCAGAAATGAAGTCCTGTGAGGTAGAGGATTTTAAGAAGGAGGAGCCTGGAGAACTATGTGCTCTGTAGATGAGGGCTTAAAGTGCCTTTTGGATGAAGCAGTAAGGAGATTGTTAATTAGTTTTGCCAAAGCAGCTTCAATTGAATAGCTGGCACAGGAGGCTATGATCTGAGGAATAAATGATGATAAAAAATTAGAGTCAGCAAGTGTAAACAGTTTTTTCAAGACTTGCAGTAAAGAGTTGGTGAAAGTAGGTAGTAGCTGGAGATGTGGTTATGTATATATAGTTCTCTATATAGTTGCAATCACTGGACTGACCTAAGATTAATATATATTTCTTCAAACATATTAAAATATTTTATCTATAAATATTATATACTCATGCACACACATACACATTTTTTAAACTATTCTTTTATTTAAGATGGAAGAGACCTGGTCATGTTTAATCATGGACAGGAAAGAGAGGGAGAGAAGATAAAGGAGACAGAGGGGATGATGGGTGGAGTGAGTTCTCTGAGGACACAAGGGGACTGGAATGCGGAACACAGATGGAGGGATTAATTAGTCTTGGAAAGGAAGGCAGACACTTGTGCCTCTGAGGCAGGGGGAAGCAGGGAATGGATGGGTGCAGCTGCAGGGCGAGGTCTCTTCTTGTGATTCCTGTTTTATTGGGAATTTTTTTTGTTGTTGTAATCTTCCTTGGAGCCTAACATAGATTTTTGTAAATGGTTCATAAATGCTGGAAAAGAAGGTATATTCCCTCAACATGCAATGTTCTGTTACCTATTAATGTAATATTAGTAATTACATTGTGCAGAGTCCATATGTAATTTTCACTGACTTAAGTGAGTTAAAGTCTCTCACAGAAGTAGTATTTATTTCAATTTCTTCTTACGTACTTGGGGATTTTTACTTTACATGTTTTGATGTAATTGTATTTGGTTCATACAGTCTTTGAATTATTTGCTTTTTGATTATGAACAGATATAAAATATTTACTTTTGTTATTTATTTATTTTTTGCCTAGGATTCCACTACTGATATAAAGACTGCTACCCATGCTTTATCTTGCCTGTTAGAATAAGCCACTTTTAAATACCAGACAAATGGCCTCCTGGTAAATTCTCCCCTTGGTCTGGAGGTAGACCTGGAGCTAGAGACCATGATGGAGTGAGGAAACCATTGTAAATACAGTGGGAGCAGGCTGCTTGTTGTGTTCAGTACGGGCTCAGCGCAGACCACTTGAAACTGCCTGTCACAGGAATGCAGATGGCACTGCCAAGCAGGTCTAACTCTTAGCCTGCTTTAAAAATCCTATACTTTCTAATGGTGGAAAGATCAATTACTGAAAACCTATCAGATAGAGAAAAGGCTTTTCCTCTGTCCCATCCTACTATGTCACATACAGGAGGCCCATGTCTGAGGACACCTAGATTTGTTGTTGTTTTTATGATGGTGGTGACTGGTTCCTGCTGAACCCTTCATTATTTGAAATTATTCCAAAACCTTCTAATTGAAAATCTGGGGTAAGAGATCCTTGATACTGCTACTCACTGCTACTCAGCCTCCAGGGCTCCTTCCTGTCATGCTTTAAATGCCATTTGCATTATTTTTACTCTACAAACTAATTGGGATAGGTAATACAGAATAATGGTCATGATCACAGAGTCTGGAGCCAGACATGCTGGGTTGGAACATCAGCACTTCCATTTACAATTGCTGTGGGATCTTGGGCTGGTTGCTCATCCTCTCTGTGCCTCGGTTACATCTATAAAATGAGAATAATAGAAATACGAGGGGGGACCCCAAAAAACTAGAATTTATTTATAAAAAATTGTGTATATATTATTACATGCTTGAGCTTCAGTCACCTTCAAAGTACTCTCTGTTTGATGCAACATACCTATCAAAACGCTTTTTCCACTGCTCAAAACAGTTTTTGAATTTGTCAATTTGGATGCCTTTTAGTGCTCCTGCCGTTTTTTTGTTTCACCTCTTCCACATGGGCAAAGTGTTTCCCTTTGAAGACTTTTTTCATTAAGGGAAACAAACAAACAAAAATCCCTTGTGACGAGGTAAATAGGGTGGGTGGGGCACAGGGGTCATGCTGTTTTTGGTTTAAAACTGCTAAACACTCAGCACAGTGTGGGCAGGTACATTGTTATGGTAGAAGAACCAGTCACCTGTTTGCCACAATTTGGGACATTTCTTCTGCAATGCATCCTCTCACAACAATACTAGCTGGTACCCTGATGCTGATGGGCTCCTAGAACACTTACCCAGAGGAAGAAGCCCATACTACAAGCAGCCCATCCTCCAAAAGATAATTCCATTGTTTTTTGGGGGGGGACCCCCCGGTACATGTTCTAAGGGGTTGTTGTGAGTGTTCAATGAGGTAATATATGCAAAGGCTTAGAAAAGAACCTGGTACCCACTAGGGTCTAAGTATAAGTTATTATTAAAACCATATTGAATACTTACTATGCCCCCAGGCACTAAGTTAAGTAACTTGAGATAAATTACCTCATTCAATCTAATGAAAACCTATTTCTACAATCAAGAAAACTGAATTTTTACAAGGTTGAGGTGACTTGCCCAAGATCACAGAGTTCCTAAAGCAGTAGAACCAGGGTTTGAACAAAAAACGACATTCTGAAGCCCTTCCAAATGAGACCAAGTTATACTGTATAAACTCAAACTCACTCATCACAAATATGTTCATCAGACTTTACATTTTATGGGTTTCACTTGTTTGATTTTGCAATCACTGGACTGACCTAAGATTAAGTTTGGTTCCTCTGACTTTCCCTCCCACACATAAATGCTCAAGTCCAGCTGTTCTGTCATATTTTTTCTATGTCTCATTTCCTGCTGCAGATCATGGCTGTGCTAAGTAGCAAGATGTACAGGAAATAAATTGTCCACACGATATTAACTTATCAATACACATCATTTTCAGCCCAGAAGGACTGTAATTTATATCAGATCATTTATTTTCACTATAAAGTCCAACTAGAACTACACTACACCAACCTAAATACATTCATTCCAAGGTAATACAAGTAAAAGGATGTTTTTGTTACTCTCACTTTTCTATTCTTGAATTTTGTTTTTTGTTTTGTTTTGTTGGTGTGTTTTGTTTTTAGTTGGTTGAAATTTTCTTTGCTGAACAAATTTTTTGTCAAATATTTTTCATGTTACTTTTGTTAATCTTGCATTTATTTTCTCTTTCTGCTATTTAGATTCAAACACACACACACACATACACACACACACACACACACACACACACACACACCCTTCTCAAGAAATAAAGTAGTTTTTAAAAAAGGAAGAAAAGCGTCCAAATAAATGCTAATGCCAATAATAATTAAACTTTGCGGAAGAATGGAAAGTAATGCACTTTACACTTTAAAGGAATGCATTTATTTAAAATGAAATAATAGGTGCGAAAGCATTTTGTAAACTGAAAAATAAAAATAGTGTTTATTAATGCCCTTGCACATTCATAACCACTTGGCATCACTTAGACTGAAAGAGTTACCTAGCATGGCACTGTACAGAACAGGGTTGACAATTTTTCAAAACTAGGGTAGTCAAGTTTGACTCAAGTTCATCTGTCCACTCTTTAGGGGGCAGTGGAGGAGTCTGGAAGGTGAAAGAAGGGAGAATCAATGTAAGGCTATAATGAGTCTACAGCTGGAGGACTTTCTATACACTGCCTTTGTGAAATAAATGAAATGTGCTGACAAGCAAAAGTAGACAATGTAAAACTAGGAAATTAACAGCAATTTTTTTTTAAAAGTAGAGAGGACACACAGCAGGGACTTGCCTTAGTGAGAACAACCAGCTGCAATTCCTCTGGCCAGCCCTGTGCTATGACATCCCTTTGTCCTGCCCTGAGCTGTGAGGCTACATCATGGAAATTTCTGATTGCTGAATCTGCAAATGAGTGTCCTCAGTCTTTCGCCCCTGAATCTATGCAAAAACATCTGCTCCCAACCTGGGGGTATATTTATATATTGGCCTAAAATGCCTTTACCTCAGAAAAGGATGGTAACAGGCAGGGCGCCTAATGATGTATGCCTTCACACTCATTTCCAGGGCTAGCTTTTGAACGGCATGCAGGAGAGGAGGCCATGTTACACAGCATCTCATGACAGATGTTCCTTGCATGGTAGAGTAACTTCTTTTCTGCCCTTTATACCACATCTGAGAAATCAAGAGCCTGGTGAAGATAGCAGGGTCATTTGCCTCTGACTCTGCAGTGAGGCATCAGATGCTAAAAAGCAGAGGGTTTAACCCAAGGCACATGTCCAAGCCATCTAAGAAGCTGGATGACCTACAATTGCCCACACTTATCTCCAGAAATTCTAGGTGTGACCTGAGGATTAGAACATGGGACAAGTTCCCCAGGGGCTCCTGATTGATATTCAGGCCAGGTTAGGAACCATGGAGCCAGCTCTACCAAGAGAATACAAGAGGTAGGCCAGTCGAAGCAGCCTCTGATCTCCTCTGATTTTATTTTTGTTCTACCTTTGTTCTCTTCTCCATCACTGTAGGCCTCGGTGCACATCTCACCTCATGCTCATATAGCTGCCCTTGGAAGACAGCTCAGAAGGGTAGTTAAGCACATGGACTCTGAAATCAGAACCATCGTGGCCACTCACTAGTTGGGAGAACTTCAACACGGTACTTAATTTCACTGAGCCTGTGTCTCCATTTGTCAAATGGGGAGGTATAATAGCACATACCCAACAGGGTTATGGTAGGAATAAATGATGTCATACATAAAAATACTTAGCACAGCATCTGGCATATTATAAACTACAACTTCTGGAGGCCACTGTTATTATTATTGTCCTGATGGCTATTGTTACTAACAATCCCAGAGCTCTCATCTGGTTAATGGATGTCAGGTCTTCTGGCTAATCCCAAGTGTTGCAGGGTTTGTCTGCCAACAGGCTGCTTCTGCTTTTAATTTATAGTCCCCAGGGACTGCTGCTGTGAGGATGCTGGTTTACATGAACTCTTCATTTCTGTGCAGGTCAAATCAATATGTTTTTACTGAGAACATACTATATGCCAGGTACTGGGCCAGGTATGAGAGGCCGTCATATGCCAATGAAAGGGTCAATGCACAAAGAAAACCTTCTCATGCAGGTAGTGACAGCAGCATATAAAAAGGTAACCAAGTAGAAGTTGATTGGAAACAAAGAGAAGACCTCACACTCACTTACTCTTGTGATGTATGTAAAATTTCCTGGTCCCTTTAAGAATAAAGACAAGCCATTTCTGTCAAACCATCTCATTAAAACTTTGGAAAATGTCTCCATATAAGATCCTGAGTCTTATTTCTCTAATCCCCATTTAATCCCAAGGTCTATTTGTTTTTAAGATGAGGAATAAATTACGTATACACTTAACAGACTTCCAGAGCTAGAAAAGATCTTAGAAATCGTCTGTGCAAATACTCTTACATGCCAATGAAAAAGTTGAGGGTCCAGTAAGTCAAGTGTCTTGCCTAAGATCATAGATTGTTAGAGGCCAAGCTGAGGTAATTACCCCAGTCTTTGGCTTCCAGTCCTGTTCTATTGCACAACATCATTCAGTCCCACTGAAATCATAGCAGGATGCAGAATCATCCCTAGCAAAGGGCATGTATTCTTACGTTCAACTTTAGTGGAGCGCCTACAATGTGTTCAGTACTACACCAGTGCAATGGCAAACATTATAGACATGGCGCCTGCTCTTGCAAAGCCTTACTAGTGAGAGAGACAAATTAAACACATACATAAATGAAGTAACTACTCCGTGCAATGAAGGCTAAGCAGGAACCATGCAGAAAAGAGAAGGGCCTACTTCAAATAGCGTAGTCAAAGAAAATCTCTCTGAAGAGGTGACACGGTGCATAAATTATGGTTGACAAAGAGGTAGCTATATTCGGAGCTGGGAGAAGCATGTTCCAGGCCCAGGGATGGGCTGGTGCAAAGGCTTATGTGGAAATGGGCACGTGGCATTCTAGACTCTTCCCGAAAGCCAGTGACCTGAGATGAGTGAATGAGGGGCAGATGGCAGCACATAATGTAATACAGGGGCCAGATGTTACAAGGCTTCAAAGGCTTTGGAAAGGGGTGTGGATTTTTATCATAAATGCATGAAGATGTCAGAGAATTCAGTCTGCTTCTCTGTGAAAAACATCACCGATGACTTTTTTTCTTAACTGGGTCTACATGCCATTTTTCTTTATTTCTCTTCATGCAGAGGGTTAGAAGACAAACAAAAACATGCACAAGAGCTAGGCAAGGACTAGAACCCAGGGCTCTCGATTTCCTTTCCCAGGATCTTTCTTCCAGGCCCCACCCTTTCCTGTTGAATCAAATGAGGAGAAACATCCAGTTAAAAGGAGCAGGGTCTTTGGTTTGAATATTCTTTTGCCAGTCACAGTTCTGGTATGAGTTTGATCAGTCAGAATCTCACCCTCAAAAGATGAATGGGGAGGCAGAAAGAGATGATGTGAGAAGACAGGAAGAATGAAAACCAACCTGTTTACCAGTTAGCAAACCCTTTATATCTGACACAGTATTTCTTGCTATGGCATAAGTTGAGTTTGTAGATTACTCTTGACAGTGACAGTCAAAGGAGAAATGAATAGTGTATGGAAAGAAAAAAAAAATCATAAGAGGGCCTTGTGAGTCAGCCCCAGGGTCCATCTAGCACAGGATTCTATTTTTGTCAGGAACTCCAAGGGATGCTTAGAAGAGGACGTGTTTATCTTCATAATGTCAAAAGCTGAGTCAAGTGTTGGTGTTCCAGGTTGGCCTTCAATATCACTGTATCAATAGACTTGACTGACACCATGTAAAAATGGACAAAGTGTCCACAATAGACAAGCTGAGCTTGTTTGTTTATTTGCCTTGTGTGTGTGTGCTCTGATATGGACAAGACCAAAATAAAGGACAAACCTGGAAATACAATGAAGTCCCTAAATTCAACTAAGTTAAGACTTTCCAAATAGATGTGTTTGCTTCTTTGTTGATGTTTTTAGACCTTTCTCTCTTTAAAACTTGAGTGGACTCTAGTTCCCTTTTCCAATCTCCAAAGTTGTTTATGCCAATTGTTAGTTCCGTCTCTTCCCTTCTCCTTCTGAACAGGAAATTTGTATGTTGTATCTGGATTAATTTCTGATTTTTCTCATAGCAAAGGTTTTGGCTCCAGGCTCTTACACCTTGTGTCTGTCTCACTACATGATGGAAACGATATCCTGTGTACAGCTTGTGCACTTTCTCCATCATGGGGTTGTGCCAATAGCATCTCATTGCCATGTCCTGACTCAGGGTGAATCCCAGGGAAGATAGAAATGATTGCTTGGCAAGGTGTGGACGTTAGGAGCTGCGTGGACTCTGCAGGCCACAGTGATGCACACTCAGGGGGAGACATGGCTTCATTTTCCACATTTATTTCACACAAAGCATGATTATGGGGAAGTACTTCCATATGGCCTAGGAAAAACTTCAGCCAAAAAATGCCTTCAGCTGGCCAGTTTCAGAGCAGCAACAGACTGAAGAGGCTGTAATGAGAATCAAGAACATGGAGCATCATGTTTTCACGCAGGTGGGAATCCTTGCTACCTTGCTACCTTTAGCTTTAGGTCAAGCACATGTATGCAGAAACTGATGAAATGCCAGTTCCTGAGGGATGCCTCTGGCTTACACCGTGTCACTCATACCCTACATTGAAGGATCTGTCTGTGTACTCCAGTTCCCCTTTTTTCATAGAAATTGATATTAAAAATTATACATTTTAGGGGGTTCTTAATCTGGTATGTTCTAGATGTACATCAAGGGTTTGAGAAACCCCCCCAAATCAGAAAAATGCAGCAAATTGGGGGCTTATGAGTACACATGCATGTATTTTCCTGAAAAGAGAATGCATAACTTTCAATAGACTCTCAAAAGGACATATAATATAAAATCTGAAAATCAATGAGAGAGAGACAATATGAACTACCTTGCATTTCAGGACCTCTTCTGCATGCCTCTGCAAAAAAGACCGGTTTCTTAGCACAATTTCACTCGGCTTCTACCCTGGCTCAGTTAGAATTATCTTGATTTCTAATCTTTCTTGGACCCTGACAAAACGAGGGTTTTTCTGATGAAATTTCCAAAATTTTTAAGGCCAACGCTGACTCTAGTCACTTCCCCAACCCCCTGATCTGGTGATTATCTCCACCCTTTATTCCTCTCATCCACAAGCCTTCCTGAATGAACTCTTCTCAGTACAGTCTGTCTCTTCAAACTGTCTTCCTGACCTGAGTCTTTAACTTTTAGTTTCTCCCATAATTCACTCATTTTTGACACTCTCAAGGTTTTCCTCCAGACTCATAGGTAGATTTCTTAAAACTAATCCTCAGATGGGTCAATTGTTGATTTAAAAATATGTTTACAAATTCCTACATTTATATTCAAGGTATATAAGAGGCGTGTGATCATTTGGCACTCATTGAAATTAAGCTTTGGTTTCAGCCTGAAATTCATTGAAATCATTCTTGCTAATGTCACAAATGACCTTCAAATTGCCAAAGAGAAATTTTGGGGCCCTTGTTCCAGTTGATGTCACAAGAGCATTTAACATTGCTGATTATTGCCTCCTTTTTGGAATTACTTATTCCTTTGGCTTTCATGATGTTGCTCTTGCTAAGTTCTGCATTTTTCTACCTACTCTTAGTCCTTCTTAGTTGAATTCTCTTAAACTTCTTCCCTGGCTAAATGTCTTGACTTCAGGTATTCCTTAGGATGCAATTCTTGATATCCTGTTACAGTCTACATGCTCTCTTTGGGTGGACTCACTTACACTGATCACCAACAACCACTAATAGGATTTTGCTATCAGCCAGATAAACTAGCATGTTTCAGATCAACTCTCCAACCATAAACAAAATGTAATCAACATCTGTTTGAAGTGATCAGAAAGATGCTGAAGTATTGAATATTTATGGGACCAAATTCTAGAGAGAAGAAATTCCAGGGAAGTGGTCTCTCACCTTTGATATGTCTTCTTTTCATGAATTCCTTACCCAAATGAACAGCAAACATGTCCAGCCACCTGCTCAACATGGAACATTTGCATCACTCTAGTTTCTTCTTTTCCTTATAGCCTCCATTCAAAGAATTACAAAACTCTGCTCATTCTATTTCTTAAATATCTTTTCAACTGTTTCTTCCTCTACATCTCCTGCCACACTACCTTAGACAAAGGCCTCATTATTTTAAACACTCTTGAGTATTTAGCAAAAGCTTCCTATTTGTACTCTCTGTTTCCAGGCTCACCTCACAGGTAATACAGACTCTATAAGCCACCAGAATTATTTCTACTAAAACATAAATCTAGCCATGTCACTCCATTGCCTAAATTGCTTTAATGACTCCATTTGACCTGAAAATTAATGCAATCATAGAGGCTCTGATGGTTGACTCCAAAGACCATTCTGTCTCATCTTCTACCCTATCAACGTGCATTCAGGCCTGAGCAACCTGTTAGTAGTTTCTCCAAAGAGCCAGGCTTTCCTCAAGTGTCATGCCATGAATTTTGTGTTTCTTCCACCTGAAAAACCTTCCACTCCTCCTACAATGTTCCCCCACCTTAGGGGAATAAGTAAGATCCCTATTTCATAAGTTACACCAAAATAAATTCAAATGAATAAAAGATTTAAAAGTAGAAAAACAAAACCATAAAAGTGCTAGGAGAGAACATGCAAGAATAATTGTTTTCCCTTTAAAGCAGAGGTCAACAACAACGATAACCTGGGGGCCAAATTCAGCCTGCAGCCTATTTTTGTAAACAACATTTTCTTGGAACATAGCCAGGATAATTTGTTTATGGGTATCTGTGGGTCTTTGCACTGCAACAGCGGTGCTGAGTACTTGAGAAAGATTATACGCCCCACAAAACCTAAGACATTTGGCATCTGGCCCACTACAGAAAGTTTACTGATCCCCAAACTGAAGGATTTTTTAAAAGACAGATATTATTAAGATGAAAATTTCTAAATACATAAAACTTGGAAACAATTGATTCTAAAAATACAAAATTGAAAGTCAAAAACAAACTGGGAGCCATATTTGAAATAAGCATGACAGATGAAAGATTAGTATTTGTGCTATATTAAAAGCTGGGCTGGGCTCGGTGGCTCGGCCTGTAATTCCAGCACTTTGGGAGGCCGAGGCGAGAGGACTGCCAGAGCCTGGGGGTTCGAGACCAGCCTGGGCAACTTGGTGAGACCTTGTCTCTACAATAAATCACAAAAACTGCCAGGTGTGGTGGTATGTGCCTGTAGTTCCAGCTACTTGAAAGGCTGAGGCGGAAGGATCACCTAAGTCCAGCAGGTCAAGGCTGCAGTGGCCATGAGCGTGCCATTGCACTCCAGCCTGGGCAAAAAGAGTAAGACTTCAACTCGTAAAAAAAAAAAAAAAAAAAAAGCTCACAACAGTGAGGAAAAGATCACCATCCAAATAGAAAAATGGGTAAATGGCTTCAATAGCTCACTGAAAAATGAAAAGGTATAAACAGTCTCAATACATGTATGACAATATTTTCACCTTGTTAGCAATCAGAGAAAGGCAAATTTTTTTAAATGAGTACTTTACGAGGGGGGACTCCAAAAACCCAGAATTATTTTTTGGAGGGCAGGCCTCTTGTAGTACAAACTTCTAGGAACTCATTGGCAACAGTGTACCAATTGTTGTTGTGAGGAGCTGTGTCCAGCTTCAGTTTTTTCTTTCTTTCTTTCCTTTTTTTTTTTTTTTTTTGGTTGCAAATAGGTGACTGGTTCTTCCACCATGACAATGCACCTACTCACACCGTACTGATTGCTCAGCAGTTTTTGAACAAAAATGGCACGACTCCTGTGCCCTACCCTCCCTATTTACCCCATCTCTCCCTGAGGGACTTTTTTTTGTTTCCCTTGGTGGAAACAGTCCTCAAAGGGAAACATTTCGCCAATGTGGAAGAGATAAAACAAAAAATGGCAGAAGCACTAAAAGGAATCAAAATTGACAAACTCAAAGTAGTGGAAAAAGCATCTTGATAGGTATATTGCATCAAATGGAGGGTACTTTGACGGTGACTAAAGTTCAAACATGTAAGAATAAATAGGATGTCAATGCGTATTTTTTTCCTGGACTATGCCAAAGATCAAATGTCCTAATATCTATTGCAATTTTACACAGCTCCTCTTCAGTTTTCCACATCTATTTAGTCTACTTCTGTAAATGGTTATAATTTTCTACATAATTGGCTATGAGTGGTTTTGAGAAATAACCCCTGTATATTTGTCCATTAAAGGATTTTTTTTAAAGAAGGAAGCATAGATAATTATATTTCGGATGAATAAGAATATTTTTTAAAACTAACTCTGCTTCAGAGTAAGTCTACTGTCTATTGTACTGGCTTTTGTGAAAATTTAAAGAAAATAAGCAGAGATTGCAGCCACAAACCTCAGACTTAAGTACAGCCTGTAATCCCAGCACTTTGGGAGGCTGAAGTGAGTGGGTTGCCTAAGGCCACAGATTCAAGACCAGCCTGGGCAACTTGGCAAGACCTCATCTCTACAGTGAAAAAAAAAAGAATAAATACACAATTTTTAAATAAATAAATTCTGGTTTTTGTGGGTTGTCCCTCATATGATTTCCCTGAAAAATTGAAAAATATTTTAAAGTACAGTAATACTTTCTATTGGCAAAGTTTCAAAGAAACAGGCACTCAGAAAGAATAATGGGAACAAAAAAATTGATATTTGATATACTTTTTTTGAAGAAATGTGACTTAGAAAACTGGTCAAAAGTTATTTCCAACTAAACAACTTTAGAAAAATGTTACTCTAGTAACAGACGGCCTAAAACACATCTTGTAGTATGGTAACATACTTTTTTCAGGAGAAACGTGTGACTTCGACTGTCCCCGTACAAGCCTGCAGGTGGAGCCATCGCCAGCACAGACGCCACAGTTGTCTTCCTTGGCATTGCTTCCCAGTTGCCGATCGCAGCCTATTGCCTGCCAACAGAAGCATGGTGGTCAGGGCAGGCGAAAAGCCAGGGGAGGGGAAACTCGATTTACTTCAGGAGACTTATTTACAAGGTTGTCCTTAGGTTTATGGATTGGCTTTCTTTTATGAGAGCATAGGTATATAAATAGGAATGACACAAAGTCTTATAGTAGAGTATCATTTATATGATTCAAATGCAAGGCGCAAAAAATTAAAAGAATTAAAGCTGTCCCTCTGTTATTTATTATTTGTATTTTTATAGATTTTTAAAGTATATAAAGTAAATGAAACGTTGTAGATGATGTTTTCTCTTTTCCATCTCTCCCTCTCCCTTCCCTCTCTCCCCACCTCTGCATGTGTCTTATTCTCTCATTTCCTCCCTGAAACAAACACTATCCTGAAATTGATGTGTATACTTCTGGTTCATAGTTTTACTTTAAATATCCTTTGCTCTGCTTTTATTTCTATCTCCACATACTTATATCTCTATATTCATGTATCCATATCTGTCTATAGTCTTTATCTGTATCTTTGTATCTCCTTCTCTTTATCATTAGCTATACCTGTTTCTCCATATCTCCACCTCTATGTCATTACATCTATATATAGTTATAAACAATTTTTTTAAATTAAGAAGGAATTAATAGGAGAGTTGCCTCATAGAATATGTTTATACTGCTTTCATTCTCTGCTAAATTATTTTTCATATGTATATATGTGTATGTATGTATTTACTGGATTGTGAGAAAAAAGGCTGTGTCTTATATTTCTTTTTATTTCACAAACATGTCTTTTACATAATGTGTGCCTAGTAGTATGAACTGATCTGATGGTTTATCTCTTCCTCCCCATACTCATCCAACTCTATTTATATGTATAAGCCAAGTGCTTAGCTGCAGAAACTTTGAAGCCAAATAGCCCACTTACAAATCCTGACACACACACCACCCCTTTCTTTCTTTCTTTCTTTCTTTCTTTTTTTTTTGAGAAAGCAGGATTTATTGGGAGGACAGAAAAGCTCTCACAGTGGGAGGGGACCCAAGGGGTTGCCCCAACCATTCCTTTCAAGCTGAAGGTTGTTGAAAAATTTCAAATCTCCTCAACAATAGTAAAACAGAGATAATAATACCACTATATACTTCACATAGGGTCTACTAAGCATTAAATGGAAAAAAAAAGTAACTTTTCTTTTTTTTGAGTCGGAGTCTCACTGTCACCCAGGCTGGAGTGTAGTAGCACACTCACAGCCACCGCAGCCTCAACATGCTGGGCTCAGGCTTCCACCACAACCTTCCAAGTACCTGGAACTCCAGGCATGTACCACCACACCCGGCTAATTTTTTGGTTTATTGTAGAGACGAGGTCTTGCCAAGTTGACCAGACTGGTCTCAAACCCCTGGCCTCAGGGAATCCTCTCACCTCCATCTCCCAAAGCGCTGGGATAACAGCCGTGAGCTACTGCGCCTGGCAAAGGTAACTTTCAGAATAGTGATTAGAACATGACAAGCCGTGCTCGATGGCTCAGCCTGTAATCCCTTGCCTGGGGAGGCTGAGGTGAGTGGATTGCCTGAGCCTGCGGGTTCGAGACCCACCCGGGCAACTTGGCGAGACCTCATCTCTACAATAAATAAAAAATTAGCCGGGCGTGGTAGCGCGTGCCTATAGTTCCGGCTACTTGGAAGGCTGAGGCGGAAGGATCGCCGGAGCCCAGCAGGTCGAGGCTGCGGTGGCCGGGAGCGGCCACTGCACTCCAGTCTGGGGGACAGGGTGAGACTCCAACTCAAAAAAAAAAAAAAAAAAAGAACATGACAAAGGCTTAAATTTTTTAAAAGGCCAATTTTATTATTTCTCTCTGATTTTTGTTTTGTTTTGACTACTGGGTAGTCCCTGTGCTTCAGCTTGGGGAGTTGCTGACTCAGGCTCTATAACCAAGCTGTTGAAGAGAAAATAAAACTGGAGGAAGCTGAAACCACATCTATACACTATTCTTTCCAAAATTTTGGTGTTGAAGGGAAGGAGAAAGATCAAATGAAAGTTTCAGGGAGAGGTAGGAAAAAGTCCAAGGAAGTTTAGAAAATAATCTGTGATTGGAGATATTTTCAAATTCACAAAGGGTTGTCATGAGGAAAGGGTCTGCATTTGTTCTGCATCTTTCTAAATGGTGAAAGCTGTAGGTTTAAGCATAATTTAGTTTCATATGAGAAAGTCTGAAAAGTCAGTGTTATCCAATAAGATAACACAGTGTTTAGTCATGGGCTAGGAGACCTCTTGGTGGGAAAATTGTAGGGGGGATTAAATCACTGGATAAGTAGCTTAATCCATTGACTTTTGAGATCCTTTAACTCTGATTATATGACTTTATAAAAATAGCAATAAAATATTAATAATAATAGCTGATTTTTACTGAATGCTTACCATGTGCCTGGCATTATGCCATGCATATCATTCACATTAATTCATTTACTCTTCAGAGCAATCTTGTTATATAGGTGATATCTTCTATCTTCATTTTACAAATACAGAATCTAAACATCACTCAGTTAAATAATTTTCCAACGTTACATGGCTCACGTAGAGTGTCAGTAATGGTTTTAAAATCCAGATCATCTGACTCCAGAATCTTAACACACTAAGCTACACCTTCCTATACCTTAAGTATCGGCAGATACAAAACTGGGTTACAGGTTACACAGTCCATTATATTAATATTTACAAGTACATGTGGAACAACTTAAGAATGATTGATTTTGGAAACACTTGCATGGTTGGGATTCAATCAATGAGTAACTTGTGTTCATGCAACTTTCTCCAAGGGGAGTAATTCTACCATTAAATGATAGAAACACTGTTCCTGAGCCAAGCTCTGTCCTCACACATTCATGTCCCTGAGCACTTTGCATTTCATGAGAATGAGAATTACCCTCTATCTGGTCATCCAGGAAGGGTGTGGATTTAGGAGCTAGGAGAGGCTAGTTTTGAATAGTGTTTAGGGCCTTGCAAGACCTTGGGCAATCAAATACCTCCCTGAGCACTTATATTTGCTTCATAATTTTTTAAAAGTTACAATTCATCCAAGTCTTACAGCCAAATAAAGCATGTGAAAACATCACAGAAAAATGATATTTGAAAAGATGGTCTGGTTGCCTTGTGAATCACAGGGTATAAGCCAGAACTGCCCTTGAAACTGAGGGGCTGCTGAAGTTTGGCTTTCACATCCCATCATGATAATTCATAAGCAGCTTCTAAAATATAGCCTGAAATGTTTTCAACTTCTGCGATATCTCTTGAAGTAATAATCTGTCATTATAGTGATTTATTAACTACTCGTTGATAAACATATCAGTAAAATGTATTAACATCTATTAAGCAACCATTTTTTCTATAGTGCCAGACACTACAGAGTTTAAGTTAATACAAGATTCTTACCCTACAGTGTAGTTAATGAGACAAGTTACACAAGATTGTGGATAACATAAACAAATATCTAAAATATATGAGCAGTGCTTTTTGGATTAAATACTCATCTATATATCATCGCTTCAGCTAAAAATTATTTCACAATGCCTGCATACAATTTCCTAATCAGCTAAAGAAGACAGTGTTTAAATAAGTGACATTCATCCAAATTAAGCAAAATATGGATTTTTCCAGAGAAGTCAAATTTAATTCTTTAAGAACAAAATATTTTTTAAAAATTAACTTCTGTTTGAGAGCTCTGAAAACTGGATTCTGTCTTAGAAAAAAATCTAACATTTCTACCTTAAAAATCAGAGTGATGGAGCTATGGAAGTCATTAGGGATAGTTGTAAACATTTAGCTTCTTTTTTCAGCCCACAGAAGGACCGTACTTCCTCAGCCCCTTAGAAGTTATGTGGTCAGTAACTTTTTTTCTTTGAGTCAGGGTCTCACTCTGTCACCCAGGGTGGAGTGCAGTGGCACGATCATGGCTCACTGCAGCCTTGGCCTTCTAAGCTCAAATGATCATCCTCTCACGTAGCTGGGACTACAAGCATGTGCCACCTTGTCCAGCTAATTTTTTTTTTTTTTTTTTGGTAGAGATGTCTCACTATATTGCCTAGGCTAGTCTTGAATGTCTGGGCTCAAGCAATCCTCCCACCTTGACCTTCCAAAGTGTTGGGATTAAAGGTGTGAGCCACCACTCCCAGCTTGGTCACTGACTATTTCTTGCTAATGGAATCTGAATCTAAGTGATCTGTGTCACTTCTGTAAGAAGCTTTAAGGGTCAGCACATGAGTCCCGTGTTCCCCTTTGCACTACTGAAACTATCTGTAAAAAATGTGTTCAAACAAAGCCTCCCTCAGCCTGAGTCTCTGAAACATTCAAAGAGCAGAGACTTCTGCTGACCTATGTTAGGAAGGTAGCATTAGCAAGAAATATCCTTTAATTGTGTTAAGCCACTGAGCTTTGGAGGTTGTTGGTTACTGCAGGAAACCCTAGCCTATATTATATAGGAGTTCAATTTAACCATGATGGATAAAGCAGGGTCATTAATAGCAAGGTGATTTTAAAAACTGGAAGTTTTGCATTGAAATCCAGATTTCTGGCTTCTCTTGTCAATAACAAAAACAAACAAACAAAAATGTCTGATATGTTTACGCATAGTTGTCTCCTTCACAATGAGCATGTATTCTCTAGTTTACCACTTCCTTCACCACTATGACTATACCTGGGCAGTTTCCCTCCAGGGTGCTATGTAGACATTTTAGTTTGAATCCCTCTACTAAGTTATCAATGCATGATTCACTGGTTATGTTGACTCTCCTTTAGCAGAACCACATCTTATTTTCAGGTACAAACTTCAGCTGCAATTGTAACAATTATAAAGGGATCATCAGTATAACACAATGACTAAGAAAATAGATTCTCGAATTAGGTTGCCTAGGTTCAAATTCTGGTTCTACCATTTTCTAGTTATGTATAATAGACTGAATGTTTTAGTCCCCCCCCTCCATCCATATGTTGAAACCTAACCCCTAAGATGATGGTGTTTGGATGTGGGGCCTTAGGGAGGTGATTAGGGTATGAGGGTGGAGTCCTCATGAATGGAATTTCTGCCCGTATAAAAGAGACTCTGAATACCTCTCTCACCCCTCCAGCCATGCAAGAACACGGTCATCTCTGAACCAGGAAGCAGGCCCTTACCAGACACTGAATCATCTGGCACTTTGATCTAGGACTTCCCAGACTCCAGAACTGTGAGAGATAAATTTCTGTTGTTTATATATCACCCAGCCTATCATAGTTTGTTATAGGAGCCCAGAGAGACTAAGATACTATGCAACCTGGACAAATTACTTAACCTCTTCAATTTCCAGTTTCCTTATAAACAAAGGGGGGTTAATTACTGTATCTATTTATAGAGTTATGATAAATGAATATATTAAGGTGCTTAGACAAGGCCTAATACCTGATAAACACCCAAAGCTAGTTACTATTATTTTAATTATGAATTCTAAGTGGTTTTTAAATCTGTCAGCAGTCAGGGAATTCAAAAAACATTAATGATAAATCAGACTTATTCTGCAGACCTGGTACCAAACCAGGTCCTGCATCTAATAAAAATAAGACAATCAAAGCATAAGAAGAAGCAGATTTCATTTAGTGAGCATAGCTGTCTCGTGCTGTCTGCTGTGCTCATGTTAATGGAAAGTTGTTCCCAAGATCATTGTGATATGTTCATTTAAATGAGAAAACTTGTAAACACATTTACAAAAATTATTTGTAGTCTGTGCCAAGTCATCATCTGGGCTCACTTCAGTGATCCTGAGGGGAGCAGAGAGAATCACTCACTTTACTTTCCTCTCATCCTAATGACTACTGATGTCCATGGCCACAATGTACAGGAAAGGGAATTTGTGTGTACATCATTCTGTTGAAGGAAAGATACTGAATTAATTTGAGAAGTCGCTTCAAAGGAAGTGATACAATTCTTTTTATTCAAACTGCCTAGGCAAAAGAACACTCCACTTTCAGCAATGTGGGTATCATCTGTTACCACCCAAAGCATCAGCTTACCCACTAGAATCACAAAAGCATGATATGGAAGCATTCATTGAAAAATGGACTAATTCAGCATTGAAAACCATCTTTATCCTCTAATCTCCTTCAAACCCTGGAAACTACTGGAGCTAGATATGAAACTGGACTTAGGCAATGACTAAAAGGAGGGGGCAGTGGTCAGTGAGCACAAGGGGAAACAGGAAGGGAGCTAGTGTTGTTGAAGGCCTCTCACGTGACAGCTATTGAGCTGAGTACTTGGAATGTTGTTCGTGAAAGGATGAATTTAAAACAGGACCGACGAGGAGGATAATATTTCCTTTTTACCTATTGAAAAGGCCAAGCCTCAACGATGGCAAGGGAGTTGCCAAGTAGTCTTCTACCAAATAGTTACAGAAATGAAATTTGAATACAGTTTTCCCTAAATCTGAAGTCTACACAGCCCTGATCACAGATATTCATCACAGAAAGCCTCCAAACAAGCCAAATCGACCTTGGTCTCACACATCAACAGAGCCAACAGCAATGATTTCTACTTCCTCTGCTTCCCTGAAGAACTGTTCTCTAACTAGCTCTGGTCATCTCCATTATCCTCAGAGCATCTTCTTATTTCTCCTTCCTCCTCAAAATTCTGTCCCCTTATTCTCATCAGATGACTTTGCTTTCTATTTCTCTCAATTGAGACCATCGAACAATATCTCACCTTCCTGTCCATTTCCATACAAACTGATCAGTGGCCCATAGATCATCCTTCCTACCTGCCTCAAGAAGAGGTGTCCCTCCTTTCTCCTCTCCATGGATAATTCTTCCCCTTTGCTTCTGCTCTCAACCCCTTTGATCACCCTAGGAACTTTACTTTGTCAATTGTATATTTCTACCTCTTGTTCAATAGTCTGCCCACCTCACCCACCCCCTGCAACAGACATCCTTTCTGACTGGTGAATTTGCCATGAAGTAATGAAGCTTAAGTTTCAGGGCCACCCTCCCTGTCCTTTCTCCCCCCTTCCCTGCCCTCCTGCTGCTCCCAATCTAGGCTTCTGCAAGTGCAGAGAGTTGCTGGCAGTTGAGTGTTCTGGATGGGGAGGGGACTGCGCTATTCCTGGGAAGGATTTCTATATAAAAATCTGCCAAACTGCCAGAAAAATCTTAGAAGAAAGGTACTTGAGTCTCTAAGTCTACAGTCACTTATAGTGCTTTCTCTTCTTATTCTTAAGTCACTTGGTACCTATCTTTTTATTTATACGTTTGTATTCTTTTTCATAGAGAGGGCCCTTCTAATTATGTATGCTTCAGATACCATAAAAATTGCATCTGTTCCAGTGTTTTTCCAAGTGTCTCTGATCCTGGAGAGACTCTCATGGACCTAACATCCCCTCTGACTGTATTTCTATTTATGCCACTCTATTCTTATGATTCACACTTTTTGAAAGACAAGTTTATGCTCATCATTCTTACCCATTTAGTCTATTCATTCCTCACCATGTATAATGAATTGAATTGTGGCCCCCCAAAAGATGTGTCCATCCAGAACCTGTGAATGTGATCTGATTTGGAAAAAGTATCTTTGCAAATGTCATTGGGTTAAGGATCTTAAGCTGAAATCATATGAAAGTGTCTTTATAAAAAGAGGGGAAGATACAGAAATAGACAAGAGAAGAAGACATAAAGTTAGAGGTAGAGATTAGAGTGATGTAAGAAACACCAAAAGCAGCTGGCAGGCATCAGAACCTGAAAGATAGGCATGGAATGGATTCTCCCTCAGAGCCTTCAGAAAGAATGAACCTCCTGATACCTTGATTTTGAACATCTGGCCTCCAGAATTGTGAGAGAATATATTTTTTGTTGTTTTAAGCCACGAGGTTTGTGGTAATTTGCCGTAGCAGTTTCAGGCAACTAGTGTATCCTGCCACCCAACAGTACCCACACCAACCACATCACTGAGGTTGCTGACTGAGGTTGCCAGTGATCTTTGATCAAAATGAAGTGGGTATATTTTAGATCTTATCCTTCTTGACTTCTCTGAAGTATTCACCACTGCTAACCTGCCATCTTAAATACCCACCCACACTTATCTTCTGTTACATAGAAGGCTATTCTGCTTAGTGCCTATCAGGGGCACCTATATGTTTGCCCCTTCAATTATGGGTGCCAACACTCTTGGGTAATCAAACTTGACAACCTAGATAAAACAGACCAATTCCTTGATATAACCTGTCAACACAAAAAGAAAGAGACAACCTGAACAGGCCTATACCCGTGAAAGAAATTGAATCAATAATTGATAATCTTCCAAAACAGAAAGTACCAGGTCCACATGGGTTCAATGGCTAATTCTACCAAACATTTAATAAGAAATTATACTCTATGATCTCTTTCAGAGGACAGAAGCAGAGTTAATACTTCCTAACCCATTCTATGAGGCCAGCATCACCCTAATACCAAAACCAGACAAAGACATGACAAGAAAACTACAGACCAATATCTCCCATTAACATAATGCAAAAATCCTCAACAAAACATTAGCAAATTGAAACCAACAATCTATAAAAAGAATGATAACCCATGACTAAGTGGGATTTATCCCAGTTATGCAAGACTGGTTCAACATTCGAAAATCAATTAATGTAATTCATCACATCAAAGGACTAAAAAAGAAAAAGACATGAGCATACCAATAGATGTAGCAAAAGCATTTAACAAAATCTAGCATCCTTCATGATTTCTAAAAAACTTTCAAAAGAAAAAACAAGAAATAGAGTAAACCTTCCTCAACTTGATAAAGAATATCTACAAAAGGTGGGGTGTGGTGGCTTATGCCTGTCACTTTAGTGCTTTAGGAGACTGAGGTGGGAGAACCACTTGAGGTCAGGAGTTTGACACCAGCCTGGGCAACATAGTAAGACCCTGTTTCTTAAAAAAAAAAAAAAAAATTAGCTAGGTGCAGTCACACACACCTACAGTCCTAATTACATAGGAGGCTGAAGTGGGAGGATTGCTGCTTGAGTCTAGGAGATCAAGGCTGCAGTGAGCAAGATGTACTCCAGCCTGGGTAACAGAGTGAGACCCTGTCACTAAACAACAACAAAAAGAATATCTACAAAAAAGCTACAGCTAACATAATAATTAATGATGAGAAACTCGAAGTTTTCCTTCCAAGATCAGAAAGAAGGCAGAATGTCCTCTCTCATCATTCATTTTCAGCATCATACTGAAAATCCTACCTAATTCAATAAAACAAACAAAAAAGAAGAAGAAGAAAAAGGAGGAGGAGGAGGAAGGGGAGGGGAAGAAGAAGAAGAAATAAAATACATAGAGATTGAAAGGAAGAAATAAAACTATCTTTGTTTACCCATGGCATGATTATCTAGGTAGAATATCCAAAAGAACCAGCATAAAAACTCCTAGAGCTGGTAAGTGATTATAGCAAGGTTATGTATAAGGTTAATATACACAAATCAATCACTTTCCTGTACACCAGCAATGAACAAGTAGAATTAGAAATTAAAAGCACAACACTAATTGTACTAACATTCCAAAAAGTGACAAAATATGTATAAGCCATACATGAGGAAAATTACAAAACTCTGATAAATAATAAATTAAAAATGAAACAAACTGAGAGATATTTCAAATTCATTACTAGGAAGACCCAATATTGTCAAAGTGTCAGTTCTTCCTAACTTAATCTATAGATTCAATGCAATCCTAATCAAAATCTTAGCAAGTTATTTTGGGCATGTTGACAGACTGATTTTAAAGTGTATATGGAGAGGCAAAAGACCCAGATAGTCAGTACAACATTAAAGAAGAACAAAGTTAGACAACTGACACTACCCACTCTCAAGACTTACTAAAATTACAGTAATTAAGGCAGTGTGGTATTGACAAAAGAATAGAAAACAGATTTATGGAACAGAATGTAAAGCTAAAGAAACAGACCCAGATGAATATAGTCAACTGATCTTTGAAAAAGGAGCAAAAGCAACACAATGAAGAAAAGATAATATTTTCATCAAATAGTGCTAATTGTCTATGTATAAAATCATAAAGCACTAACCAAAAAAGTTCTGGAACTAATAAGAAATTATAGCAAGGTTGTAGGATACAAGGTCAAGATACAAAGGTCAATTGCTTTCCTATATACCAGCATGAATAAGTAGAACTTAAAATTAAATTCAAAGCATAATACCATTTACCATCTCAGAAAGGAATACTTAGGTATAAATCTAAGAGAAATATTTATAAGAATTATATGAGGAACACTAAAAACCTCTGATAAAAAGAAAGCAAAGAACTAACCAAATAAATATATCCCATGTTCATGGATAGAAAGACTCAGTATGTCCATTCTTCCCAACTTGATCCCAGCAAGTTATTTTGTGGATATCAACAAACTGATTCTACAGTTTATATGGAGGAGCAAGAAACCCAGAACAGCCAACATAATGGTGAAGGAGAGGAATAAAGTTGGAGGGACTAACAATACCCAGAATGTACAAATACCCAGTTTTAAACATCTTAAAAGACTTACTATAGAGCTACAGTAATAAAGGCAGTGTGATATTAGCAAAAGAATAGGCATATTGATCAATGGACTAGAACAGAGAGCCTAAATATAAACTTACATCAATAGAGTCAAGTGATCTTTGACAAAGGAAAAAAGGCAATTAAATGGAGAAAAGACAGTCTTTTTAACAAATAGTGCTGGAACAATTAAATATCTACATGCAAAATGAATTTAGACACAGATGTATATTCTTCTCAAAAATTAACTCAGGGTCAAGATGGCGGCAACACAGGCGGAACTGTGAGATTCTCCGAATGTGAGTTCCCCAAAAAGTCTCTTGCCCTCCTTCCCCTACCCCACTGCCCACAGCTAGACGCATTGGTCCGAGGCTCAGGGACCCCCGGTCC
>CAUYQG010213141.1:0-23949 GCA_963574415.1 Tarsius wallacei | reverse complement strand
ACTCTGTCGCCCAGACTGGAGTGCAGTGGCCACTCCCGGCCACCGCAGCCTCGACCTGCTGGGCTCAGGCGATCCTTCCGCCTCAGCCTTCCAAGTAGCTGGAACTACAGGCGCGCGCTACCACGCCCGGCTAATTTTTTTATTTATTGTAGATATGAGCTCTCGCTTGCCCAGGCGGGTCTCGAACCCGTGGGCTCAGGCTATCCACTCACCTCAGCCTCCCAAAGGCGCGGGATTACAGGCTGAGCCACCGAGCCCGGCTAAAATTTATTTTCTAATTAACCTCTCATATATAATTCACCTATATATGTATATTCCCGTTTTTTAAATCGGATTAATTTCCTTTTCCACTTGTTTTCTCGCTATTTGTACATATATTATACTATCTTAGTTAGACTTTCATGCACACATTTTTCTTGTCCCCTGTGCTGTCCTATGGTGAAATAAAAAAAGGGCGAAAACCTGCACCTGCATCAATATCCCTGGCTATAACTTGAATGAATTGCACCTACATCAATATCCCTAGCTGTAACTTGAGTGAAGCAGAGGATGTAGACCTGTAGCAACCCTAATGTCCTTGTGAATTTTAGGCAATTACCCCAACATACACCCTGCTTTAGTGAGTGAGAGAGAGAGAGAGAGAGAGAGAGAGAGAGAGAGAGAGAGAGAGAGAGAGGGTGTGTGTGTGTGTGTGTGTGTGTGTGATTTTCAGTTGATTATATTGACTGTCATGCCGCCTCATTTTGCTTCTCTCTGGAAAACAGCGGCTCTGTACTTGCCCCGCTACAACCAGGAGTGGCAGGAACAGTGCAGACAGGCCTGAATGCTTCCTGCGCAAGCGCAGACAACCCAACCCAATAACCAAGGTATTGTTCAGACCACGCCCACCAATGCTAACTGCTACCGCCGCAGTGGAGCTCAGATCCTTGCGGTGGGGTCTGCATGTGCAGGGGCAGCTGCTCCCTACCTTCTTCAGGGGTTGATAGAGGTAAACACTTTTTTTTCCCGCTCCCCTCCCCCAACCCTCCCCTCCAACGTTTTTTTTTTTCATGTAAAAACATTAGTTTATTCAACAGTGGTTTGCTTGATGACCAACTACAGTAGACGTCACAGCTTCCAGCCATGTATGGTAATATGTGTTCTTGCATGTTTTTTGTTTGTTTTTTATTTATTGGTATGCAAATGCTTTTAACGTTTTTGTGTAAATTTTCACTCTAATCACATGAACATCATCTAAAGGAAAATTCCAATTTTGTTTTGTGTGCTAAGGCCTTTCTTGCCTGCATTTTGAAATGTATTCATTCATTCATTATCAGTTTTAAAATAATCTTTTCAACTACTCTCATCTTTCCATGCATCGTTCTTTACTACATTAAAAGATAATGCTCCTTTTATTAGTTTAAAGATATATGTTATACATTCTCTGATTGAATGTCTTCAGAAATTTCCTCTATGACACTTCTTGCTTGAAAAGGTGAGCGACAGAGATTTCACTGGGAGTCGCAGGAAAAATCTGTTCAGCCTCATGCTTAAAAAGAGCTTTTGTTTATTTCATTGTATGGCTTAGTCTGCTCTAATTGTCAGATTTTCACAGGCATTAATGTGTATGAATGAACTCTGAGAAGGTCTTTGGGAATGCTCAGACCAACCACTTTGTTAGTGTGGGAACATGCATTTCATCATATTGTCAGCTTTTCTCCTTACTCAAAAGCTATAAACATGCTAAAGTTCTTGGTTTCTTTTGCCTCATTTTGGTAAATGCCTGCATGGAGTTTTCTTGTACAGATGAACAATAATACAAATATGCATTCTTTTCTTACTCTGATGAATGAATATTAATTATTTTTCTTTTAGTTTTCAATAAGATGAAAAACACTACTCAGAAAATATGTAACTGCATCTCCAGGCAACACACATTTTTATGTTATTGTCTTGTAGAAAGATAATTGCAATAATTATTTAGTTTATTCTATCACCCAACATAATATTTCTTAAAGATTTCCACGCTTGTTACATTTTTAGATTATCATTTTTGTTGATTTAATCAATAAGTTACCTACCTTCCTATTACTGATCTGCTTTTTTTATGCTATTGTTTTTGTCTGAAGATTTGTCTCTCCTCTAACACAATTTGTATATGAAGAGAGGGCTGGTTATTCTGGCCAGTATGAAAGGAATTACTCAACCTGAAACTATTAAGAGACATCCAGGGCTTCAAAAAGCAGAGTAAGACTTATTTAGTATCTGCAATGTGGAGTTCTCTGATGCCTTGAAAAGAAAAAAATTCTCTCGTGAGCATTTCTATAGGATAAGTATCTTAGAAACTCAGTGCCATGTTATGCAAGTAATTAGTTCCTCAATCTAATGGTCTAAAAAAGGCTATTCTGGAGGGGTCTACTTCCCTAGATTTATAAGGTGTTAGAAACCTACAGAGCAAGAATACTGATATTTTGTGGATACATTTACTCCATGTTAATAGATATGAATTTGTTTTGCCTGGTATGGCTGCAGTCAAGGGCTCTTGGCTTCAATACTATATTCAGAAAATGTAAAGGCCAGATCTTCATTAAAAATCCATTATCTTAAGTAGACCTTGAACAACTACCGTAATACTATAAGAAAAGAATTGACAGTGGTGGGAAACTACGGCGGGCGGGGGAGCAGCGGCAGAGAGTTGGGATTAACGGTAGTTGATATCTGCCTGGGGGAGGGGGACACACCTCATAACAAGGGTACTTGCATAATGAATATTTGTATACCTAACCCTTAACTGTACCCCACAATTTAAAAATAAATTTAAAAATCCGTTATCTTTATTGTTAAGTTAGAGCCTGGCAACACTAACCTTAAATTCACTTAATTAAAATAGCAACTGTATATTCCATGCCAACTACATAGACTGTGGCATTTATGTAAAGAAGGTTAGAAACAAAACCATCCCCCATTTCAAAGAAAACTGGGGGTTTTCTGGGAGAATCAAATAGAGGAAATAATCCTTACTGGTTTCTCCTTCTTTTGATGGTCTGCTCTTCTAAAGAGATCTATTTGAGCTATTTCATAATTTTGTAATTTTATCAGCCAACATAACAAGAAATCATAAGAAAAGCATTTTAGGGTCCAGGTAGGGTGGCTAAAACTGCTTATACACACTTGCTTCATCTCTAGTGGGTCACCCTTCATCCTTGGGTTTTGTGCAAAATGACTGTATCATGTCATTTTGCAGTTAGGAATAAGATGAAAGCAATAAAGGCCAAGTTTATTTAAATGAATTCTGCTTGTCACTCAGTTTTCCTTCTTGATTGTTCCCTTTGTTGTGAGACCTATGTTTCAGGAGAAATGATGGCATTGGAACTGGCATGATTACGCTCTCCTCTTCTCACCACTGTATACAAGGATGGAGGATGACTTGATGGAATTGGGCCGCTTTGTTTTTCCATTTTCTCAATTCTATCATCTCATCTTGGAAAGTCTTCCAAGGTCCTTGCCACATCACAGCTTGGAAACTCCCTCAAAGCAGTAAACTGAGGCTATGGACAAGTAAAAGCCATATTAAATTATTCCTCACTGCAAAAAGACATGGCCCAGCCTTCTTCCACAAAACTCAAGGATAAAGGGTAATCCATTAGAAGTAAAGGAAATGATGTGTGATTTCTAATTTATCCTGTTGACACTCGGTATTTATTTCTACTTTAATTTCATTGTGGTCTGAGAGTAGACATTCTTTTTTTTTTTTTTTTGAGTTGGAGTTTCACTCAGTTGCCCAGACTGGAGTGCAGTGGCCTCTCCCAGCCACCGCAGCCTCCACCTGCTGGGTTCTGGCGATCCTTCCGCCTCAGCCTTCCAAGTAGCTGGAACTACATGCGCGCGCTACCATGTCCGGCTAGTTTTTTTGATTTATTGTAGAGATGACGTCTTGCCAAGTTGCCCAGGCGGGTCTCAAACCTGCGGACTCAGGCAATTCACTCACCTCGGCCTCCCAAAGCACGGGATTACAGGCTGAGCCACCGAGCCCGGCCGACATTCTTTTTAATTTAATTTAATTTTAAAAGTGTGGGGTACAATTCAGAGTTAGGTATATAAATGGTCATTATGCAGGTAACTTTGTTGATGGGGTATGCCCACCCTCTCTCTCCTGGAAGTTTCCCACTACTGTCAATCCCTTTCTTATAGTATTATGGTAATTGTTCAAGGTTTGCTTATGGCTGAGAACATGTGGTACTCAGTTCCTTGTTTCTGTGATAGATCACTCAGTATTACACACTCTAAGTCCATCCAAGTTGCTGTGAAGTTCCTAATTTTGTCCTCCTTTTTGGCTACATAATATTCCATTATGTATATGTACCACATTTCTTTTATCCAGTTCTTTTTCAACAGGCAGCACAGTCGGTTCCATGTTTTTGCTATTGTGAATAATGCTGCAATAAACATGCTTGTGCAATTATCTTTTTAATAAAGTGATTTGAGTTCCTCCTATTATATTCCCAGAAGGGGGATTGCAGGGTCGTATGGAAGGTCGATTTTTAGATCTTTTAGGAATCGCCAAACTGCTTTTCACAGAGATTGTACTAGTTTGCACTCCCACCAACCGTGTAGAAGTATTCCCTTTTCCCTGCATCCTCTCCAGCATGCGTTGTTTTTTGAATTATTGATGGTGGCCAACCTGACTGCAATTAGGTGGTATTTTTGTATTTCTTTGATGATTGGTGAGGCTGAGCATTCTTTCATATATGTGTTGGCTGCTCTTATGTCTTCTTTGGAGAAATGTCTATTCGTATCTTTTGCCCACTTTGCAATAGGGCTGTTTGTTTCTTTTCATCACGTTTGAGTTCCTTGTGAATTCTGAATGTTAGGCCTTTGTGAGATATACAGTTGACAAATATTTTTTCCCAGTCTGTGGGCTGTCTCCCCAATCTCTTGATGGTTTCTTTTGCTTTGCAGAAACTTTTCAGTTTGATGAGGTCCCACTTGTCTGTCTTATCTCTTATGGCATGGGCATTTGGGATTTTGTCAGGAATTGATTGTCAGTTCGAGATTGTCTTAAATTTGTTATCATTTATGGCCAAGGATTCAGTCTATCTTGAATAATGTTTCATGTGGTTTTGAGATGAATGTGTAATCTCCATTTGTTGAATTTAGTAGTCTGTAGATTTCAATTACATCCAGTTGACTGTTGGTATTGTTGAGATCAACTGTGTCTCTACTGATTTTCTATCTGCTGAATGTGTTCATTTCAAATACAGGGTGCTAAAATCTCCAAAAATAATAGTGGAGTAATCTACTTCTCCTTGCAGTTTTCTCAGGTTTGGCCTCTCTTAGTTTGACCCACTGTTGTTAGGCACATGGATGTTAAGGATTTTTGTATCTTCTCAGATAATTGACCCTTTTATTATTATATGACGCTCTTCTTTATTCCTGATACCTTTTCTTGTATTCCACAAATTTTGATAAGTTATGTTTTCATTTTCATTTACTTCAATAATTTAACAAATTTTTCTGAAGGTATCTTCTTTGACCCATATGTTAATTAGAAGTGTGTTGTCTAATCACCATGCATTTTGAGACAATGCACTTAAAGTTCCAGTTATCCTTGTATTTCTAATTTAATTCCACTGTGGTCTGAGAGCAGACATTGTATGATTTCCATTTTTAAAACTTGTTATGGTCGGGCATGGTGGCTCACGCCTATAATCCCAAAATCTTGGGAGGCCAAGATGAGAGAATTACCTGAGCCCACCGGTTCGAGACCAGTCCTGGCAACTTGGCAAGACCTCATCTCTACAACAAATCAAAAAATTAGCTGGACGTGGTGGTGAGTACCTGTAGTTCCAGCTACTTGGAAGGCTGAGGCCGAAGGATCACCTGAACCCAGCAGGTCGAGGCTGCAGTGATCATGCCACTGCACTCCAGCCTGTGCATCAGAGTGAGATTCAGACTCAAAAAAAAAAAAATTGTTATGGCATGTTTTATATTCCTTAGTGTGGTCTCTCTTGATATATATTACATAATTCCATATGTGTTTAAGAGCAACGTTAAGTCTGCAGGTGTTAGATTAAGTAGCTTATAAACCAATTATATTTTTGTGATTATTGGTGCTGTTGAGTTCAACTATTCCTTACTGAAATACTGCTGACTATATCCATTTCTGATAATGAGTGTTAATATTTCAAACTATAATAGTGGATTCAGTTCTTTCTCCTATGTTTCAGCCTCACATAGTTTATTCTCTGGTTTTGGAGTTCTTAAGTGCTAAGAATTGTTGCATCTCATTGGAAAGGTGGCACTTCATATTTATGTAATATCCTTTTTTACATCTACTAATTTTCCTGGCTTTAAAGTCTACTCTGCCTGTAATTAATATAGTTACTCTTGCTTTCTTTGATTAGTATTACAATAATATATTAGTATATTTTGTTCTATCCATTTGCTTTTAATGTATATGTATCTTTATATTTACAATGAGTTTCTTGTCAACAACATATAGTTAAATTTTCTTTTTTGATTTATTCTGACAATGTCTGCCGTTTATTTGGAGCATTTGGACTATTGTATTTAAAATGATTATTGGTGTAGTTGGATTAATATCTACCTTTGTGTTACTATTTTACATTTGTTGCCCTATTCATGGCTTCTCTTTGGATATTTTATTATTTTTCTACCTTTCAGAGCTTTAGCTTAATATTTTATATAATTCCATTTTCTCTCTTTTCTGAGCATGCCAGTTATACTTCTTTTTTAATTACAAAATGGTTGTTCTAGGAAATAAAATTATATTTTAATTTTTTAAAAAATCGAATAATGAACAGGTTATTGATTTTATGTGACTTTACATTGTACTAAGGAGGTGATCATTGTGGCATAGCTCTACATTCGGCACAAGGTATGAGGGCCAAGTGTTATATTCAGCTGTCCTGTAGGATGATGGTCGCCAGGATGCAGTTTTATAAGGTAGAGATCTGGGCCAAACACATTGAGGAACTGGTAGGAGGCAGAATATTGAAAACTGTACTATGGATGAGTATACCCTACTTCTGATATGAGGAAACCTGATACACACTGAATGCTGAGGCACAATAAGTTTTTAAGAATTCACAGCAACATATAAAATAAGAATTGCAGTATTCCACTAACAACTCTAATATCTGTAATAGTGAGGTAGAAGATAAATGAAGCTGATCAACTTATATGAAGCCACGTTTGAGCTCAGATCCTAAATAACAGATCAGACTACAGCAGTTGGGACACATGATTTTACACTAAGAATAAGGCAGTAACAGAGAACAATATGATATTCCACTAATTCTAGAGGGCATATTTTCACATCTATAAGTAGAGATACATTTTAACATCAATTTTGTAAACACCACTGCCAGAAGGCAGTCAAGATATGATTGCCCTTATATGCACATGAATAACTTGGTCAAAAATATTCCATTGTCAATTTCTGACAGTATCTAAACCATCAAAATGTGCAGAGGACCTGTCAGTAAATTGGGAAGACAATATCACAGAGGTAACTCTAAAGAGATATGGCTGAACCAAGCTTCTGTGAGCACAGATTATGATAATGTGGGAAAATTGAAACACAAGATTAGTTGAAAGTGATTCAGAAGAGCTTTATTGGAAGGAAAAAATTTTGAGGGATATTTTTATCAATGTTATTTGCTTATTTTAACTGTATCATGCAATAACCAGAGAGCAACAAGACAAATTTCCAAATTTACAATTTTTAAAGATAATTATACAATAAAAATTCTAAGGGATAAGCATTATTCGTGTCATAGTTTGTCAATGTTTTTATTGTTTATCATGATATATAATGTTCATATTGTAAATGACACAAATGATACGCCTTGCAATATTTAGACAAAGCTGTCAGTATTAACAAATACTGAATTAGGGCTTGTTATATAACTTATATTAGTCTATAGTCATTATGTATCATTCGTTCACTCAATACTTAATCACTCAATCTCAAGGGAGAGGCACTATTACCACTCCAATGGTTCAGTTTTGAAACAGCTAGAGTCCTACATGTAAGAAACGGAAGACCCTGAGGTTGACTTAGTGTCCGTAGTTCTTTCTCATGTCGAGGATGTTAGAATATGTTTTATCTTATATGGAAAATACTTTATGTTTTATCTTTTAAATTTTATTTACAAACAGGTGAAGTTTGGGCTTCTAACTTGCACTCACTCCTCCTGGCTATGGACCAGGTATACTTTGTGTTGTCATGTGCCCCCCAGCTTTCTCCCTCAATGTTGTTTTTTGACATTAATGATAACTATCCTTACTGGAGTTAGGTGCTATCTCATTGTAGTTTTGATTTGAATTTCTCTGATGATTAGTGAGGCTGAGCATATGTCTGTTGGCTGCTTTTATGCCATCTTTTGAGAAGTGTCTGTTCATGTCCTTTGCCCGCTTTTCAATGGTGGTGTTTTTTTTTTCTTCTTTCACTATGTTTGAATTCCCTGTAGATTCTAGATGTTAGGTCTTTGTCAGATGCATAAGTTGCAAATATTTTTAAGCTACCAATAACAATCATCGAGGAAAGAAGACCATATTTAGCAAATGGTGCTGGGAAAGCTGGCTGACCACATGCAAAAGAATGAACCTGTCCCTCCTTCCTATCACCATATATAAAAATCAACTCTAAATTGATCAAAAACCTAAATGTAAAACCTCAAACTATAGAAATCCTACAAGAAAATGTAGGAAACACCCTTATGCACATCGGAGTAGACAACAAATTCTTGACCCGTTCCCCAAAAGCAAATGCCATTAAAGTTATGATAGACAAGTGGCACATCATCAAACTGGAAAGCTTTTGCACAGCAAAAGAAATCAGAGAGTAGTGAGACAACCCACAGGAAAATGCTTTCTATGTCTAGTTTCAAGAATACTATTCTAACTCCTGCTGTGAAATTATTTTCTTTAATAATATAATAAATACTGTATTATATTGATTTTTACCTTTATGGCTATAATCCACCTAGAATTTATTTTTATGACTAATATGAGCTCAAAGGACATATTTTGTTGTGTCCCAAAGGATATTAAATTTCCTAAACCATTTATAGAAAAGTCAATATTTTCCCCATTGATTTTTCCTGTAAATGATTTACTTATATGTGCATGTATCTGGTTAGGAGCTCTGTTTTCTTTTATAATTCGTTCATTTCTATATAATTGTGCAAACACCTTACTATCTTAGTAACATATTCCATTTAATACAAGAATATTCACTTCAGAACCTGTTCTCTTCAACTATTTGGCTATTCTATAATGAAGAATTATAATAATATGATTCTTCACACCTTCTACCTACACCAATATCCCCAGCTTAGCTTTGAATAAGCAGGTATGTTTAGAACCTTAAAACATTGCTGTTGCACTTCTATCTCTATTGTTCTTGTGAGTCTTAAGTACTCTCCCAAACATCACTCCTGGCATCATTTTTTAGTACGTTCTCAGTGTTGTTTGATATCTTAATTCTTCTTTTTTTTTTCTTGCTTTCTGCAGCATTATGAACTTTCTTCTCCACCGTCCATAGCCCATGGAAGCAAGAACATGTACAAACATCCCTGGATGATTTCTGCACAAGCTCAGATGACACATTGGGTGTGATCTTTCACCTCCAGACTATCCATACCAAGAACTGCACAGCATCTGGTTTTCACTGATAATCTTTCATACTTTTAAATATGATCTCTATGAAATTAATATTGCCACTCCTGTTTTCTTATAATTAGTGTTAATATGATAAATCTCATTTCATGACGTTACTTTTAATTTTATGTATGTTTACATTGGAGTGGATTTCTATGGACAACTTATAGTTGGGTCTTTTTTCTCTTCCACTCAATAATCATTGTCTTTTAATTGCTTCTTTTAGGTCATTGACTTTCAATGTGAATAGTGATATAGCTGGATTAATATCCATCACATTTTACTTCACTTCAGACCCTGTTCTCTTCAACTATTTGTGGACTTTATCTTTGTTCTTATTTTTGTCATTCACTCACTTTTTGTCTTTTATGTTTTTGTTTTTGTTTTTATTGTTTTAATTATAAAGATGTGAGGTAATCAGGGTTAGGTATACAAACCTTGATTATGCAGGTACCCTTCCTGATGAGGTGTACCCCTCCATCCCCTAGTGGTTTCCCTCAACTGCCAATCCCACCCCCCTCCCCTGACAATTTCCCACTACTGTCAATCCCTTTCTTTTTTTTTCTTTTTCTTTTTGAGTTGGAGTCTCACTCTGTCACCCAGACTTGAGTGCAGTGTCATGCTCCCGGCCACCGCAGTGTAAACCTGCTGGGCTCCGGCGATCCTTCTGCCTCAGACTTCCAAGTAGCCGGAACTACAGGAGTGTGCTACCATGCCCTGCTAATTTTTGATTTATTGTAGAGACAAGATCTCGCCAAGTTGCCTGGGCTGGTCTCGAACCTGTGGGCTCAGGCAATCCAGTCACCTCGGCCTCCCAAAGTTCAGGGATTACAGACTGAGCCACTGAGCCCGGCTGTCCCTTTCTTATGGTATTACTGCTTAAGCTACACTTATGAGTGAGAACATATGGTACTCTGTTCTTTGTTTCTGTGCTAGGTTGCTGAGTATGATTGACTCTAAATTCATCCAAGCTGCTGCAAAGTCCATATGTTTGTCCTTCTTTATGGCTGCATAATATTCCATTGTGTATATGTACCATGTTTTTTTATCCAGTTCAGCTTCAATGGGTAACATGGTTGGTTCCATGTTTTTGCTATTGTGAATAGAGCTGCAACAAACATATGTGTGCAGGTATCTTTTTTGTAGAGTGATTTGAGTTCCTCTGGGTATATTCTAAATAAGGGAATTGCTGGGCATATGGAAGGTCAATTTCTAGTTCTTTCAGAAGTCACCACATTGCCTTCCAAAGAGGTAGCACTAGTTTGCATTCCCACCAGCAGTGCAGAAGTGTTCCTTTTTCTATGCATTCTCACCAGCATTTGTTGTTGTTTGTTTTGTTAATGATGACCATTCTGACTGGGGTTGGGTGGTATCTCAGTGTGGTTTTGATTTGCATTTCTCTGATGTTGAGTGAGGCTGAGCACTTTTTCAAGCTAAATTGGCTGCCCATATATCTTCTTTTGAGAAGTGTCTATTCATGTCTTTTGCTCACTTTTTAATGGGGATGATTGTTTTTTTTTCCTTTTGGCATGTTTGAGTTCCTTGTAGATCCTAGATGTTAGGCCTTTGTCAGATATACAGTCGACAAATACATTTTTTCCCATTCTGTGGGCTGTCTCCCTGCTGATACCAAACTTATTAAAAGTATTCCAGGCAATTGAGAAAGATGGAATTCTCCCCAAATCATTTTATGAAGTAAACATCATATTGATAACCAAATCGAGTAAAGATCCAACAAAAAAGAGAATTACAAGCCAATATGCCTTATGAACATAGATGCAAAAATCCTCAACAAGATTCTAGCAAATGAGATTCAAAAACACATCTCAAAAATCATCTACCATGACCAAGTAGGCTTCATCCCCAGGATGCAGGGCTGGTTCAACATTTGCAAGACCATAAATGTAATTAAATATATCAACAGATGTAAAAACAAGAACCACATGATTATCTCATTAGATGCAGAAAAAGCTTTTGATAAAATCCAGCATCCCTTCTTGATAAAAACCCTCAAACACCTATATATAGAAGGAACATACCTCAAAATAGTAAGTGCCATCTACTATATACCCACAGCTAACATTGCTTAATGGACAGAAACTGGAAACATTTCCCCTGAAAACTGAAACAAGACAAGGCTGGCCACTCTTATCCCTCAATATTGTTCAATATTGTGTTGGAAGTTCTAGCTTGGGCAATTAGACAAGAGAAGGAAATCAGGGGTATCCAAATAGGAAAAGAGAAAGTCAAGTTATCCCCCTTTGCTGATTATATGATCCTGTACATTGAAAATCCACGAGAATCTGTCAAAAACCTGCTTGCACTGATAAAGGACTTTGGCAAAATCTCAGGGTACAAGAAAAATGTGCAAAAGATAGTTGCATTCCGATACACCAACAACAAGCAGGCAGAGATCCAAATACACAGCACAATCTCATTCAAAATAGCCACCAAAAAAATGAAATACCTCGGCATCTTCCTACCCAGAGATGTGAAAGATCTTTACAATGAGAACTGCAAAACGCTGCTCAAAGAAATACAAGAAGACTCAAACAAATGGAAAAATATTCCATGCTCATGGATAGGAAGCATCAACATTGCTAAAATATCCATCCTACCAAAGACAATCTACAGATTCAATGCAATATCCATTAAGTTACCAACATCATTCTTCTCAGACCTGGAAATGACAATACAGAAATTCATATGGAAACATAAATGACCATGAATAGCCAAAATAATCCATAGCAAAAGAAACAAAGCAGGAGGTGTCACACTTCCAGATTTCAAACTTTACTATAAGTGTACAGTAACCAAAATAACCTGGTTTTGCTACAAGAACAGGCATACAGACCAATGGAGCAGAATAGAGATTCCGGAAGCAAAGCCTCAATTCCTCAACCAATTCATCTTTGACAAAGCCTCCAACAACAACCACTGGGGAGAGGAGAACCTATTCAGTAAATGATGCTGGGAAAACTGTCTGATCACATGCAGAAGATTGAAACAGGACCCCTATCTATCACCATACACAAAAATTAACTCTAAATGGATCAAAGACATAAACGTAAAACCTCAAATTATAAGAAATTTAGAAAATGTAGGAGACACCCTTATAGAAATTGTAACTGGCAACCAATTCCTATTCATAACCCTAAAGGCCAATACCTTAAGACATGATACACAAGTGGGACCTCATCAAACTAATGAGCTTCTGCAAAACAAAAGAAACCATCAAGAAAGCAGGGAGACAGCCCACAAAATGGGCTGTATATCTGACAAAGGCCTAACATCTAGGATTTACAAGGAACTCAAACGCACTGAAAGGCGGAAAAAAAAAACCCTTTAAAAAGTGGGCAAAAAGCCGGGCTCGGTGGCTCAGCCTGTAATCCCGAGCCTTGGGAGGCTGAGGTGAGTGGACTGCCTGAGCCCGTGGGTTCGAGACCCGCATGGGCAACTTGGCGAGACCTCATCTCTACAATAAATCAAAAAATTAGCCGGGCGTGGTAGCGCACGCCTGTAGTTCCGGCTACTTGGAAGGCTGAGGTGGAAGGATCGCCGGAGCCCAGCAGGTTTTGGCTGCGGTGGCCGGGAGTGGCCACTGCACTCCCGTCTGGGTTACATAGTGTGACTCCAAATCAAAAAAAAAAAAAAAAAAATTGGGCAAAATACATGAATAGACACTTCTCAAAAGAAGATATACAGGCAGCCAACAGACACATGAAAAGTGCTCAGCCTCACTCATCATCAGAGAAATGCAAATCAAAACCTCATCAAGATACCACCTAACCCCAGTAAGAATGGCCATCATTAATAAAACAAACGACAACAAATGCTGGCGAGGATGTGGAGAAAAAGGAATGCTTCTACATTGCTGGTGGAAATGCAAACTAGTGCAATCTTTTTGGAAGCCAGTGTCATGATTTCTGAAAGAACTAGAAATTGACCTTCCATATGACCCAGCAATTCCCCTTTTGGGAATATACCTCATAGAACTGAAATCATTCTACAAAAAAGATACCTGCACTCCATACGTTTGTTGCAACTCTATTCACAATAACAAAAACATGGAACCAACTATGTTGCCCATTGAAGCTGGACTGGATAAAGAAAATGAGGTGCATATATACAATGGAATATTATGCAGTCATAAAGAAGGACAAATATATGGATTTTGCAGCAACTTGGATGGATTTGGAGTTGATCATACTCAGTGATCTATCACTGAAACAAAGAACAGAGTACCATGTGTTCTCACTTATAAGTGGACCTTGAACAATTATAATACTATAAGAAAGCATTTGGCAGTAATGGGAAACTGTCAGGGGAGGGGAGTGGGATTGACAGTTGAGAGAAACTGTTAGGGGAGGGAGGGGCATACCTTATCAACAAGGGTACATAATCAATGTTTGTATACCTAACCCTGGATTGTACCCCACATTTTTATAATAAAATAAAATAAAAAGAAACCCTTTTTAAGGAAATGGATAACTTTCCAATTGTCTTTGGAGGAAATGGCCATTTAGATACTTAGAGGACATATCAAATTTCACACCGTTAAGTCATCAGTAGAGCTGAGAATGAAATGGGGACATTGATGTAATCACTAATAGAGTTGTGACAACTTACTTATGTTGTGGTCTTATTTGTATCACATTCAGCGCAAACGTCTTTGTATTCTGCCAAAGAATAACCCTAGAAACTTTAGGGTAGTCTTTTAAAAAAATTTTATGTAACAGAAAAAAGACAGAGAAAGTAAACATTGTCATTAACTTCACAAGCTAATAAAATTTTCTAGCTAATAAGCAGAAGAGTCAGGATTTCAGTTCATTAGTTTTGTCTCTGGATTTGATTCTGGAACCATCTTAGAGGTTGGCAACAATAAACTTTTACCATAAGTATTAACATTTTATATTGGCTTTCTAGAATGAACTATATGAATCCACAAAGGAAAGGTTGTTGGATGGGCATGCAAAGAGCAGTAAAAAAAAAAAAAGCTTTATTTGCTAAGGCCTACGTTTTGTAAATGTTTTATGGAATTCATACTGTTAGCTCTACCTACCTACCAACACACACACACACACACACACACACACACACACACACACGCACACTCAAATATAATAACCTATATAGGTATTAAAATTTCACCACTGAAACTATGGAAATCATTACCAGGGTAAAGGAAAATTATAACTAAATAACTTGGAATGTAATTTTTAGTTGTAGGTGAAACAGTATAGTCAGTGATTAGAAAATCTTTTTTTTTTTTTAAGTCTGAGGATATGTTCCAAGATAGAAGAAAATGAAGGAAAGTAAAATAACAAGATCAGGGATAACAGATGTAGCCTCGTTGCTGTCATAGGGAGAGAACGAGAAGCAAGTAGCTGGCAAGAAGCCCAGAAACCTGAGGTTGACACTTCTAGCATTATTTCATAGCAAGCCCAAAATGCTGACATGAATGAAAGGCCTCCAACAGATATGTGGAAGACGCTGATGACTCAATGACAGTGGTCGATAGTGTTTCTGTGATCACTTGTACTGCAGCAGGGTAACAAATACGAAAGGGCAACAAGAAAGGACAGAAGAAAAATCAAAAGCTTCTATTTGTTACACTGAGCTTTAGGGCAATGGTTATTGTATACTTTTTGTTTTATTATGTTTCCAATTTTTTTCCTAAACTTTCTTTGTCCCTCTAGGATAGTATTCCTCACTCCATACTTATGATTTCAAAACAGGTGTTCAAGACATGGTTAGACACTATTTTGAAATCGATAACATTTTCATTTTCAACCTCTGTTCAACTTCCATATTTAGTTTTCACTGAGATATCTATAAATTTTTTCTCTTTCTGAGCATTGGCTTACATTTGGGTAAACTCTACCATCTAAACGTAACTATTTTGAGTAGTGTTTCTTTCCATTTAAACTTGTCTGTTATTTGAGAGTAGATGTTTTTGATCTGATATATTATCCCTTGTGGGCAATCTATTTGCATTTTAACGGGTTCTTTTTGAATGCCTGTTTCCATAAAAGAAACTTGTGACATTAACATACAAAGAAGGAGACATTTAAGGACACTTTTCCTCAAACTGTTTTATTTTGGTAGTGTTCCTTAACTTTCCCTGAAGTATCCCCTACCTCTACTAACTAAATCTATTACTTCTAGGGGCTACATTATTAACATTCCAAGTATTCATTTAGCGCATATTTATTCCATACCTACTATGTGTCAGGTACTATACTAGGCAGAACAGAAGCAAAGATTTTTTTTTTTAAAAAGGAAAATTATTTACTTAAGCAGTTCAAAATTAATAGGGAAGACTGGCGCACAATTATAAAAGTTTTCAATTTATTCCTAAACACTTTATTCTTTTGGATGTTATTGTTAATGGGGTTGTTTACTTAATTTTGGGGGATAGTTTCTTGTTAATATATAAAAATGCAACTGAGTTTTGTATGTTGATTTTGCATCCTGCAACTTTACTAAATTTGTTTTTTGGTCAAACCTTTGGGGTTTTTTAATATATATGATTATGTCACCCACAGAGACAATTTAACTTCTTTTCCAACTTAGATGCTTTTTATTTCTTTATCTTGCCTAATTGTTCTGGCTAGGACTTCCAGTACTATGTTGAATAGCTATATTATGAGTAGGCATCCTTGTCTTATTTTTAAAATAAGAGGAAAATCTTTTAGTTTTTCTGCACTGAGTATGATATGAGCTGTGGGCTTATCTTATATGACATTTATTATATTGGAATACATTTTTTCTATACCAAGTTTGTTGAATGTTTTATAGCACAAGCAGATGCTACATTTTATTAGATGTTTTTCTACATCTATTGAGATGATCATATAATTTTTATCCTTTATTTTGCTAATGTGGTATATTAATAATTATTCATTTATGTCAATTGAACCAGGAATAAATCCCACTTGATCATGATGTACAATTCTTTAATGTGTTGTTAATTTGAATTACCAGTATTTTATCAAGGATTTTTAAATCTATGTTCATCAGGAATGTTGGCCTGTAATTTCCTTTTCTTGTAGTGTCTTTATCTGGTTTTGATATGATAGTAATGCTGGCCTTACAAAATGAGTTTGGGTTCATAAAACTTTATGAGTTGGCCTTGTAAAACTCTTCAGTTCTTGAGAAGAATTTAAGAAGGATTTATATTAATTATTCTCTTAATGTTTGGTAGAATTCACCAATAAAGCCATCTGGTTTTAGGCTTTTCTCTGTTGGAAAGTTTTTGATTACTGATTCAATTTTTTTACTGTTAGTTTTAATGATTTTTAAACTCCTGTCATTCTAGTCTCCATTGCTTTTATTTCTGCTCTAATCTTTATCATTTTCCTTCTGTTGAACTTTAGTTTAGTGTGTTCTTTCTTTTAGTTTCATGAGGTGTGAAGTTATGCTGTTTATTTGAGATCTTTGCTTTTTCTCAATGTATAGACATTACTACATTACTACAATGTTAGATATTACTACAAACTTCATTCTTAGAACTTCTTTTGCTATGTCTTATAACCATAAGACATTGATGAAAGAATTGAAAAAGATACAAATAAAGAGAAAGGACTTCTGTGTTCATAGATTGGAATAATTAATATTGTTGAAAGCCCATGCTACCCTAAGCAATTTATAGATTTTATTATCCAAAGTGGTCTACAGATTCAATGCAATCTCTATCAAATTTTTAAATGTTATTTTTTACAAACATAGAAAGAATTCTAAAATTTGTATGAAGCCATAAAATACCCTGAATAGTCAAAACAATATTAAAGAAGAAGAAGAAAACTGTAGGTAGCAGATTCCCTAATTTGTAATAAATGACAAAGCTATAGTTATCAAAACAATGTTCTGCCATAAAAATTGACACATGACCCAGTGAACAGAACAGAAAACCTGGACATAAATCCGTGCATACATGGTCTTTGACAAGACAACCAAGAATATACATTGGGGAAAAGATAATCTCTTCAATAAATGGTGTGGAGAATGTGGAAAATCCACATTAAAAATTAAATCGGATGCTTATTTTATACATATACAAAAATAAACTTGAAATGGATTAAAGACGTCAATGTAAGATCTGAAACCCTAAAACTCCCGAAGAAAAGAAGAAAAAAATCTCCTTGGCTTTTTTCTTGGCAATTTATATATATCTCCAAAACACAATTATATATACATATATATGTATATCTTTTGATTTTTATTCTGTCCTTTCTTGTCGCCCTTTCATATTTGTTACCCTGCTGCAGTACAAGTGATCAAAGAAACACTATAGTGTTTAGTGATATATATCACCCCAAACACTGGCAGCTAAAAAAAAATTAAACAAGTGGGATGCCATTAAACTAACAAGCTTCTAAGTGAAAGAAACACTCAGCAGAGTGAAGAAACCACATATGAAATGAAAGACTGTCTTTTCAAATTACATATCTGATAAAGAGTTAATGTCCACATGCATAAAAATCTCACACAATTCCAATAGCAAAACGAATAAGCAAAAACTAACAGAAATCTAATTTTAAAAATGAGCCAAAGTCCTGAGTAAACATTTTTCCAAAAAAGATGTATAAATGGCCAACAGCTCTATGAAAGGATCCTCAACAACACTAATCAGCAGAGAGATACAAATCAAAACCATGGTGAGATATGATCTTATATCTGTTAGGATGGTAATTATCAAAAAGACAATAAATATAGGTGAGAGAGTGGAGAAAAGGGTACTCTTGGAGACTGTTCATGGGAATGCAAACTCATACCATCATTATGAAAAACAGAATAATCCTTAAAAAAATGTAAATGCAATACAGCAATTCCACTTCTGGGTATATACTCAAAGGACATGAAATCAGCATCTTGAAGACACATCTGCAGTCACATGTTTATTGTGGCATCTTGTACAATAGCCAAGATATGGAAAAAACAAATAAATGGATAAAGACAATTTTTAAATTGAAAAACATATTTATTTATTTATTTTTATTTTTGAGTTGGAGTCTCACTCTTTGTTGCCCAGGCTGGAGTGCAGTGGCATGCTCATGGCCATTGCAGCCTCGACCTGCTGGGCTTAGGCAATTCTTTCACCTCAGACGCAGAGATGAGGTCTCACCAAGTTGTCCAGGCTGGTCTTGAACCCCTGGGCTCAGGCAATACTCTCACCTCAGCCTCCCAAAGTGCTGGGATTACAGGCTGAGCCACCGCACATTTCAACATAGGAAAATGGACCTTCAAGTTATATATTCAGCAGCCCTCCATGTATTCAAAGCCGTGGCTTAATGGCTCACATATATAAATTATCTTCTGTCCTGTCTTTGAGTTTTTTCTCCATCTGTAAAATTATCTGTTCATTTACTCCCAGAGATGCTAACCTCCAGAAATAAGTCTTGGAAGTCCTGTATTGAAACACTGAATAGTGCATTGATTTTTTTCTTCTCAAATCTTGATCAGGGCTATAGCTAAATATATAAACTGTTTTAAAAATGCATGCTATGAATTTGTGCATACCACATTTAGTGAGGGTAAAAAATATTGCCTTAATCCATTTTTCTTTGTTTCAAAGATGCCACTAAATAGGCACCAGAGAGACTATCCAGTAAAGTAAATCATTTGCTCAATGGGTTTCTCAAAGTCAGTAGCCTTTTGTTCACCTAAGTTGAATGTCATATCTGTTCTAAGGAAACGCTTATAAGCATATACTATAGACATGAACAGCAATACAGTCTTGAGCAAGACAGTTTGGTTCTACAGACATCAGTTTATTTCTTATTAAAGTGAAATACATGGCCCGGGCTTGGTGGCTCAGCCTGTAATCCCGCGCTTTGGGAGCCCGAGGTGAGTGAATTGCCTGAGCCTGCGGTTCGAGATCCGCCCGGGCAACTTGGCAAGACCTCATCTCTACAATAAATCAAAAGAATTAGCTGGGCGTGGTAGCGCGTGCCTGTAGTTCCAGCTACCTGGAAGGCTGAGGCGGAAGGAGCGCCAGAGCCCAGCAGGTCGAGGCTGCGGTGGCCGGGAGCGACCACTGCACTCCAGTCTGGGCGACTTAGTGAAACTCCAACACAAAAAAAAAAAAAAAAAAAGAAATACATGTAAGTATATATAAAATAATGTATCAACCTGTCCGAAAAGTCAAGGGACCTGAGATGTATTTCTTTTTATTTTACTTTATTTTTTGTTATAGAAATGTGAGGTAGAAGTGAGAGTTAACTACATAAGCAGGCTGCATTCAGGTGAAGGTTGGGCTTCTAGCTGGCCTTCATTCCCCCTGGTAGGGGACCAGGTACCCTTTGTGTTGTCATGTGTTCCTTACCTTCTCCCTTCCCTCCCCTACGGTGCCCAGAAACTGCTGATCTCTCCCTTGTGCTAACGTGAGTAATGTTCAAGGCCTACTTAAGAGTGATAGCATGCAATATTCAGTTCTTTGTTTCTGTAATAGTTCACGTAGTACAATGGTCTCTATTTCCATCCAATTTGTTATGAAGTTCAGGACCTTGTTCTTCTTTATGGCTGCATAATACTCCATTGTGTATATGTGCTACATTTTCTTTATCCAGTCCACTTTCAATGGATAGTAGGGTTGGTTCTATGTTTTGGCTATTGTGAATAGTGTGGCAATAAATATACGTGTGCAGGTATCTTTTCAGTAGAACAATTTATGTCTCTTCAGATATATTCCCAGGAGAGGGATTACTGGATCACATGAAAGATCATTTTTTAGTTCTTTTAGGAATTGCCACACCGCTTTCCATAGAAGTTGAACTAGTTTACACTTCCATCAACTGTGTAGAAGCATTCCCTTTTCTCCCTCCACTCCCAAGCCAACATCTGTTTTTTTTTTTTTTGACTTATTAATGATAACCATCCTTATCAGAGTTACATGGTATCACATTGTAGTTTTGATTTACATTTCTCTGATGATTAATGAGGCTGAGCATTGTTTCATATGTCTGTTGGCTGCTTGTATGTCATCTTTTGGAAGTGTCTGTTCATGTCCTTTGCCCACTTTTTAATGGAATTTTTTTTTCCTTTCACTTTGTTTGAGTTCATGTAGGTCCTGGATGTTGGGTCTTTGTCAGATGCATAATTTTCAAGTTTTTTTCCCCCATTCTGTGGTTTGTATCCTTACTCTCTTTACGGTTTCTTTTGATGTGAAAAGCTTTTCAGTTTGTTGAGGTCCCACTTGTCTATCTTAGCTTTTATGACATTCGATTTTGAATACTTGGTCAAGAATTTGTTTCCTACTTCTATGTGCATAAGGGTGTTTTCTACATTTTCTTCTAGGATTCTTGCAGTTTGAAGTTTTATGCTTAGATCTTTGAACCATTTTGAGTTAATTTTTGTTTGTGGTGATAGATAGGGATACAGTTTCATTCTTCTACATGTGGTTAGCCAGTTTTTCCAGCACATTGGCTAAGTATGGTCTCCTTTCCCTAATTATGGTAACTGGTGACTTTGTTGAAGATGAATTGGTTGAGAGATTGTGTTTTTATTTCTGGAATCTCTGTCCTGTTTCGTTGGTCTATGTGCCTATTCTAGTACCAATTCCAGGCTGTCTTCGCTACTGTGTCCTTGTAATAAAGTTCAATGTCTGGAAGCATGCTATCTCCTGCTTTGTTCCTTTTGCTGAGGATTGTTTTGGGTATTTGTACTCTTATTTCCATATGAATTTCTGCATTGTCATGTCCAGGTCTGTGAAAAATGATGTTGATAACTTGACGGGTATTGCACTGAATCTGTAGATTGCCTTTGGTAGGATGGACATCTTGACAATACTGATACTTCAAATCCATGAGCATGGGATGTTTGTCCATTTGTTTGTGTCATCCTTGATTTATTTATTTTATATTATAGTTCTTGTTGAAAAGGTCTTTCACTTCTCTGGTTAGGTGGATGAAAAGGTATTTCATTTTTTTGTGTGTGGTTGTTGTGAATGGGATTGTACTTTCGATTTTGTTCTCCAATTGCTTGCTGTTGATTTGTAGAAATGCAGCTGTCTTTTGGACATTGATTTTGTAACCTGAGACTTTACTGAAGTTGTTTATCAGTATAAGAAGGTGAATAGACTTTCTAGGGTTTTCAAGATATAGAATGTTGTCCTCAAACAGGGATACCTTCACTTTCTCTTAACCTGTTTGGATATCCCCAATTTCCTTTTCTTGCCTGATAGCTCTGGCTATGTTGAATAGGATGGGTGAGAGTGAACATCCTTGTCTTGTTCCAGGTCTTAAGGGGGATGCTTCCAACCTCTGCCTATTAAGCAAAATTTTGGCTGTGAGTTTATCATAGATAGCTCTTACTGTTTTCAGGAATGTTTCTTCTATGCCTAGGTGCTCAAGATTTTTATCAAGAAAAGATGCTGGATTTTGTCAAGTGCCTTTTTTTCATTTAATGATATAACTATGTGGTTATTGGTTTTATATTGGTTAATGTGCTGAATTGCATTGATGGACTTTTGAATGTTGAATTAGTCCTTTATTCCAGGAATGAAGCCCACCTGGTGCATGATCCTTGAGACATGTTATTGGGTCTGATTGCTAGCTTGTTGAGAATATTTGTGTCTATGTTCATCAAGGAGATTGGCCTATAATTCTCTTTTTTTGTTGGGTCTTTGCCAGTTTTGGGTATCAGTAGGATGTTAACGTCATAAAATGAGTTGGGAAGAATTTCCTCATGTTCATTCTGGACTACTTTCAATAAGATTGATATCAGTTTCTCCTTGTATATCTAGTAGAATTCAGCTGGGAAGCCATCAGATTTGGGGATTTTTTTTTTTTTTTGGTGCAGAGATTGGGGGTATTTTTTATGACTGAGTCAATTTTCTGGGATGTTATTGGCTTAGACTTTCAATTTATTCTTGTTTCAAACTTGGGAAGTCATGTGTTGTTGGAAAGTCCTCCACTTCCTTTAGATTTTTTAGCTTATTTGCATACAGTTGTTAATAGCACTGACTGATAATCTTTTGAATTTCTTCAGGCTCAGTTGTGAGTTCAGCCTTTTTCATTTCTAATTGTGTTTATTTGGATTTTCTCTCTTTTTTTTTTAGTCAATCTGGCCAGGGGTCTGCCAATCTTATTTATCCTTTCAAAGAACTAGCTTTTTTTCTTGTTGATTCTTTCTGTATTTTTTTTTCTATATCCTACAATTGAAATTTTATCTAGTGATCTGGATTTTTCTACTGAAATTAGGATTAAATGATTTTACCTTCCTGGCTCTCTTAGGTATGAAGTTAGATTGTTTACTTGGGATTTTTTTTTTTTGGATGTATGTGTGCAATGTTATAAATTTTCCTCTTAACATTGCTTTCATGGCTTCCAGAGATTCTGATAAGTTGTGTCTTTAATTTTTTTTGCTTCCAAGAATATTTTTATTTCTGTCTTGATTTTCATGTTGACCCAAAAGTCATTCAGCAGCATGTTGTTTAATGCCCATGCCTTTGTGTTTGGGGGAGATCTTGTTGGTGGCAATATCTATTTTTATGGTCTGAGAAAATGCCTGGTATTATTTGATCTTTTAAAATTAGTTCACAGTTGATTTATTTCTGAGAATGTCATCAATCTTGGAGTCTGTTCCATGTGCTGATGAGTAGAATATATACTCTGCAGATGTTGGGTGGAGTGTTCTGTATATGTCTATTAAATCTATTTGGTTGAGCATTGAGTTCCAGATCTCCTTGTTGGTTTTTCACCTCAATGATCAATCTAAGGCTGTTAGTGGGGTATTTAGGTCTCCAACTGATTGTGTCAGTTTACTTAACAGTAGTTTTATGAAACAACTCCTGTGTTGGGTGCATATATGTTTAAGATGGATATTTCTTGCTAGTGGAGCTTTTTATCATTATGCAATGTCCTCTGTGTCCTCTTTAACTTTTAATTTTTTGATTTGTCTGATATCAGAATAACTATACCTGCTCTCTTTTGTTTTCCATTTCCTAGAAAGTTCATTTTTCAGTCTTTTTTTTTTTTTTTTTTTTTGAGTTGGTGTCTCACTCTGTCGCCCAGACTAGAGTGCAGTGGCTGCTCCCGGCCACCGCAGCCTCGACCTGCTGGACTCTGGCGATCCTTCCGACTTAGCCTTCCAGGTAGCTGGAACTACAGGTGTGCGCTACCACGCCCGGTTAATTTTTTTTTTTTTGATTTATTGTAGAGATGAGGTCTCGCTTGCCCAGGCGGGTCTCGAACCCATGGGCTCAGGCAATCCACTCACCTCAGCCTCCCAAAGGCACGGGATTACAGGCTAAGCCACCGAGCCCGGCTTCCAGCTACTCTT
>CAUYQG010213121.1:0-21090 GCA_963574415.1 Tarsius wallacei | reverse complement strand
TCCTCCCGCGTGTTGGGAAGACACAGGTGATGCTGTCATGGTTATACATCAGGATCTTAAAGGCAGCTCCTGCTACCGCCTATCCACCTAAACCCCACAGCAACACCCCGGGCGCGGGCAGGGGGCGAGACGGGAGGGGGGGGGGGGGCGGGCGGGGGGGGGGTGGGGGGGGGGGGGGGGGGGGGGGGGGGCCGCCCCCCCCCCCGGCCCAGTCCCAGACTCACCACTGATCTCTTTGGAGTTCCTTTTTGTCCTTTTTGGGCCACACCCTTTATCCCACAGTTGGATCAGGGTAGGGGATGGAGTGCCTGGAACTCCGCACTCATCAGATCCCTCTGAAGTTTTTGCTCTCATGAGATTCCCTCTGGGCCACAATCAATCCCTGAGTAGTTGATCCACCAATCACAGAGATCAGGTCTGCTGCTGTGGTGAGCAAGTCAAAGCCCTTTCCTGTCCTTCCTTCAAGATGGTGGTAGGATACCTCTTGTCCTCTTCTGTGGGAACTTGCCTCCTTACTGCCTCTGCAGCCACTCCCAGAGCCCTGCAAAGTGCTGAAGTTGTGATGCAAAGTCAGGAGCCAGCAGTCTCTCCTGCTTCAAAGGTGAGGGAGAACCTGGAGTGATAGTTCCTCCCCACCACTTTTTCAAAGGAATACTTCTGTCCATTTAAAAAAAATGGCTCTCAGCTTCTGCAACCTGGGAAGAGCCAGGGATGAAATAGAGAAGCTGCAGCACCAGCTGTTGTACCAGGGGCCTGGCCATCCTCTCGTGAGCCCCACTTAGACAGTCTCTCCCAGCATTCTCTTCCCAGGGATGGTTTGTTGATTTTTTTTTTTTTTAAGTAAAAGAAAATGGCACTCAGTTTCTGCATCCCGGGAATTGCTAGGGTCCAAGTCCAGTTGCTGTGGCACCAGCTGCTGCACCAGGAAACCTAGCTCTCTAGCCCTCTTCAGTCAGCCACTCACACACCCACTCGCTCACCAGCACATACATAAAATTTTCCATATACTCACTCACACGGGGACTTGCATAGTCTGACTGGCTTGGCCGCCATCTTCCCCCTTCCCTACCAACTGATGCTTAATGTTGGGTTTCATAATGGAAAAACATGAATTGTTAAAATTCTGTAAAATAATTAGGTTGAAAAATATCCACAGCACTTCAAATTGTTTATAAGAAAATGTCTGTTCTCTTCATTTTCACTTTATACCAGAAAGAAATATCTGAGCACTGGAACTCAATTTGGAAACAAAATAGAAAAGCAAAATAAAACTGAAAAATAACATAAGTAGACCCCTTTTTATCCCCTCCTAGTATACATGCTTCCAAAAAGTACCACTTGAGGAACTGTGCACAGGTAATTTCAAATGTGTTTTCCAGAGGGAGAAACAGGATCTTTGCCTTCCTTGTTGGTGCAACTACTTTAAGATTTATGGGTTACTGAAAAGTGGCAGGCGTTCAAATTAACAAAAGAATAAAGGTTTTAGGTTTGGCAAAATAGTATTTATTTTATTAACATTTAGAAAATAAACCCCAGCCTTTAATTTCTTTAGCAATTTTGTTGTTTCTCTGATTTCTAGTGTCTTTGGACAAATGTGAAGAGTACTTATTGACTGACACAGTGACAATGGGCCTGTTAACTGTTTACAGTAACAAAGGAAAACCATTAATAACTGAAGTGACCAGTGACAGTTATCTCAGATATGGTTCTGATCTGAGTTGTTACTAAGGTCCTCCATTGATAGAAAGTGAGAATACAGCTGTGCCTAGAGGTCTCAATTCACTCTATCCTTTAGAAGGAGAGAATCAACTCTCATTCTGTAATTAATATCCTCAAGAGGGATAAGCATTAGGTTATCCTTCTCTTTTATACTTTTTACTGAGAATTTTAATAACAAGTTCTAACCAATAAATCTGATGGGGTCTTACTTACAACTTTAGCTTAGCTAATTAATTAATTCACTTATCAAAATTTTTAGGGGGTCTCCTATATTCTTGGTATTGAAGTATTTGTTAGAAACATTAAAGAACATTTAATCTTTGCTTTCAAGAAGGTTGTAGTCCAGTGAAGGGGTTAGTCATAGATATTCCCCATGCAATGTGTAAGAGTTACAGTTGGGATAGGCACAAAGTGCTATGGAAGCTCCCCAAATATCCCACTTCTTAGAAAAGTCACAGAGGCATTTGAGAAGTGGTGAAATTTAGGTTAGATGAGTCATTCACAAGGTGCTAGTGTGAAAGTGGCACTTAAAAAAGGAGTAAAGTCACAGGGACCAAAATGTGGGCAGGCACGCAGTCAGTACTGGAGAATGCAGAATTTATTTTTGGAACTGCATGTAAAGGGCCAGATTCCAACATTTATAATTCATTCCATGATCACATGGGTAAGGTCAAGACAGGAAAGACTTAATCATTCACAGTAGCTTCAGACTATTTCCTGGAATGATGAGTCTAAGGCCAAGAACTTTGTTCAACTTGTTCATTATCACATCCCTAGTACAAGAAAAGAGTGTCTGGTACATATTAGGCCTTTAATATAAATGTTGACTGAATGAATGTAATTCAACTTCAATAAAGGACCATTATCTGAAGACAAAATTTCACACTGTGTCGGAAAGTAGTTTTCTACATGTGGTGATGTCTTCAATGCTCCAACAGATATACTTAGAGGATATGACATCTCTTAATTTTAGAATAATTCCCATAAATTTAATTATATTTACAATCCACACAATATCAAAATACATTATTCTTTTCTCAAATGTATCAATGAAAGGTTTTAGAGAATTTATTATATTACACATTAATAGGACATTAAAAAAGGGCTTTTAAATTATTGACCAGTACTTCAATATTTACATTGGTTAATAAGTTATTTACAGAGCTCCCACTCACAGATAAACAGAAACATGTTAATGAAAATCTCAAAAGTCAATGTTAGCTATAATAAAAAAGTAGAATTTTATATATGGAGCTGTTAATTTTCCTTTGTGTGGTCTGGATTTCTAAATAGCTGGAAAAGCATTGTCATCATCTTCATCTTTCAAAAAAAGAATAATTAAATAAATTCAGAGTAGAGATTTATTCAGGTAATCAACCTTTTGGCAGATATATAGAGCTCAGTGTCCTTCACTGATGATATAATAATAGAATACCTCAGAATGAAATTTATGATGGAACCAAAAAGAAAAAGCCTGGGATTTCAACTGATTCAAAAACTATGAGAGAAGTCATAGTTTTAGATTATACATGTATTTTTGTGTAACCAAATTCTTTGAAAAGTAATAATGAATATATGTTAATATAATCACTTTTATTTAAATATTGGATTATGAAGATATCTTCATTCCTTCATATATGTTGAACAAGTGAAAGTATATCTAGTGCCTTAAAATATTTTTTACATGTTTTATATAGGGCAAAAAGTGAAAAACAGAGATGGCATGAAAGAAATAGAATGGCCTAAGACGGAGCCCAGTTTGTTTATTTTAATTAGATGATGCCCAGAGTTATTTTATTTGAAATTTAACGAGGAGTGTCAGGGTGATTTTAAAATTTATCCTTATCCCATTCTCCAAGTCACTAGTCTTCACTTCGCTTTACCAAACCACACATATTTGTAGCTCATAAATTATATTTTCTCTAGATTTATTGTAAAATGCTTTTTTAACCCTATAGAGAAAAGTAAGATGTTATGTGTTTTAAATAAAATAAAAATTTGTCTGTAGGCTAACTTTTAGGTTAGTAATTCAGGAGACCATTACAAAAACACATAACTGGGGTTTATAGAAGCAAACCAATCTGCTTCCTGAATGGATGTGCAACTGCTCAAACTGTAGCTCAGTGCACTAAATACTGTTTGGAAAAGGCCCCCTGGTTATTTGCAAACTGTGTTTAGATTTAAACTAAATATTGTGAGCTGAGGAGAAGGGGATCACCATAAACTCATTCCATCTGTCAAATAGACACCCACAAGGATTCTGGAAGTACAGGAGTAAGGATTTGGGAAGGGGCTGCTAAAGGTGATGAGAACTAAAGCCTATTTGGGGAAATTTAAATATGGCTTAATTTAACATTTAAAGTCATTAGTGGGGTGCAAATGTCAGTGATAGGCTATAAAAATAGAAAATGAAAATTCTGAATACTTGATGCAGTTTGCTGTAGGTCAGCTGTAAGAGAAGCATGCACTATATTTTTGTGTGTGGTACTACACGTTTGCGAATAGCAACACTAGTACAAATGAGATTTTTGCCTGCTGTTTTGACTTTTTAAAAAATTCCAATTAAGGTAGCTAATTAAATGGGAGCATAATATTTCAAGCACATCTGTAGCAGTGACTGGAATACCTGCCAGATGAGAATATATATGCTCACTAGAAGCAATATAAAAGTTGAGGTAAGTAATTTGAAACAAAATATTATGAATGCTGATTAACTATATAACCACATGCATGTGTAAGTCATAATACTTTTTCATACAAATATATGCTGCATTTATAAACACCCACAGATTAAAGTTACAGGAAATGTGTTCACCATTCTAAATCTTAGAGTTAGGAATTGTCAAATGGTACAGGCTAATCTAGCATCCTGGCTGTCTGAGAGGATGGGAGTTGCCAATTATTTTTTATATTAGTATTTGTCCTGGGATGAGGAGTCAAGAAATCCACCTGTTCATGGATATATCATTCTTATGGCTACAAGGAACTTTATTATTTTAAAATTACACTAATCCTTAATTTATTATTCCATTAAAAAAATACAAACACTTTGAATAATGAGTGTCTCTGCAGAAGTGTTTCAAAGAAAAGGAAAATGAATATCACACAAAGAACAAATATTAGAACAAACAGAACCTTTCACTCTGTAATTTTAGGGCCAAATAACTCTCTTAATTTATACACTCTAGATTTAAATATGTCAATAACATTTTTAGGATGAAAATAGTTAGTAGAAAATAGTATAGCCTAATTGTTAATAATAACTATATTTATAAAAACAATAATCCAGGCACTGTTTTAAGCTTCCAAAATGAACTGACTCATTTCATCCTCTAGGAGGAAGCTACTGTTATTATACTTTATACTGATGAAGATATGGTGGCACAGAGATTTAAATTGATCAAGTCACCATACATAGTAATCAGTTAGAGCTAAGTTTCTAATCCAATCTCTACAAGTCCAGATGTCCTGCTTTAACCACTCTAATGGGAGACTGGGGAGGAATCAATTAGGTTATCTCTATTAACTCCAGGGAAACAATTGGATAATAAATATTAATTTTTAGGTTTATGATGATGTGATTACTAGAGTTTGTAATCCCTTATGGATTCTATTCATGGGTAGAATGACATAAGACAAATCTAGAAATCTTTAGAATACATATTTGGCAACTTTTGGCAATAACTTTAGATTTAATTTTTTCTTCCATCACTGCAAAATATTGTCTCCTATTCATTAATGAGTTTAACATTTATGGAGCAACTATATTATATATAAAGTATACCCACAAAAGTACTAATGTTTTGTCTTAGAGCAGCTTATATTTGACTTGTGGAGTCACAGTATTCTACTTGCATAAAAGATTAAACACCTTAACATCAACAAAATGCAAATTAACTTAGTGCCAACGGCACATATATAATAGTTATTCACAGTTGTATTGCTTACTTGCAGCACATCTATAGAGATCACATTTGCAAGATGTCTTAGTATACAAAATATTCTCACATTTATAATTTCTTTTAATCCCCAACCATTTTAGCTACTTAAAAATCTATTGAGCTGCACATACATATTCTCAACTGCTTCTCAATGTCTCTACCTGTAAATTCTGTATTCTACTTACCCTCAATCTTTCTAAAACGATGCAAATTACATTCCCACTGAAATTTAACCCTTTTTTCTTCTTTCTTCCTAACTGAAAAATGATGCATTGATAGTACTTTTCTATTACCTCATGAAGTTGTCATATTTATTCTATTTTCCCTAAGAAGTATATTTGAGATAAGTCTTTATCCTCATACTTAGAACAGTTCTTAGTGCATAGTAGATGCTCAGTCAATATTTATGAAATAAACACATCCTATGTCTATAGAAAAGAAAATACAGGCTGAAAGAAATTGACCAGTGCACTGAAAGAAAGTAACTTCAAAGTTTGAACAGAGAAAGAGAGAGCAGAATATCAGATTAATTGTGAAAATGGTCTGAAACATACACAAGCCAACATCTAACATATTCTCAATTGCTGCCACACCCTATTCTCTGTTTTCCCATGCTGCCCAACAGATAACTATGTCAACCTGCTCAGGGTCCTTATGGCAATTGCCTACTGCAATGATGTTTTCAAGGTGCCCGAGAACTAGAAGTACAGATAATTCTTATTTTTTTACTACTTTGAAATTTTTGTTATAAATGGAAACAGAAATAATCAAGTAACCTGTCTTCAAATATTTACACACAGCTCAACCCAAAAATGCTCTGTTGGATTATAGGTTGTGAGAACCACAGAAGACACACCTTAGTAAATTTTGAGAAATGAGATTTACTTTGGCATCGACCCTGCAAAACTTCATAGAGAAATGTCAAATTACTGTTTTGCTAAAGGCTGAGCAAGGAATTTTTTCCTAAAACTCTTTGCTTCGTTTTACTCCCAAATGGGAGTGTGAGTTAAGGTGTCAATAATTTCTATCACTGGATTGAATCTTTTATCAGAGGTTTTTATACTGCATTTTCAGTGGAAGTTCCATTAATTCCTCCCCTAATGGAACAGGGTTTATCCATCCCTGGGTTGTAAACAAAACAGAAGCTTGGGCAGAAAACTTTCCTTAGTATTCTATTCACAATTTGGAAAATGCATTTCTAGGTAATCTTTCTTAACTAAGACTAAATCTGATGTTTTATTTCATTGTTAAGAATCTGTGGATGTTTGGGGGGTCCCATTGACTCCCCAGGACACTCACAAAATCTCTTTAAGTAACTTTTAGCCTGGGCTGTGAGCCATTATAGAAGTTGAAGTACACTGACCTATGATCTCCAAAGAAAGAAAAATTAGCCTGAACCTCATCCCATGTGTGTGGGAACCTTGTACCATTTCTCGTATTGAGTAGAGAGGGTCTGACCCTCCTCTGGCTCAGAGCTCTGACTCCCTTTATGTGCTGACATATTGAAATTATCACTCACTCAGTCATTTAGGCCATTCCATGCCACTTTCTCATTCTTTGGCCTAAAAAATGAATACTCTCACTTAATTTCTTCCCAAAATATTATTCACGCAGGAAATTTGTGTATCTTGCACACTGAAACTTGAGGTGATAACATTTATATCATAGCACCAGGTAGCATAAACATAATTACTGAAATTTAGGCATTTTATTTCACAGTCTTGCTGCCAATGAGCCTCTGGTCACCATTGCCACTTTGTCACAATCCCTCTGTGATGGTAAATTGTATGCATCAACTTCACTAGTCTATGGTGCCCAGCCAAAATGGTACTGTGAAGGTATACTGTAAATGCGAATAATATTTACAGTGAGTTGACTTTAAGTAAAAGCAAGTACCCTGGGTAATGTGGGTAAGCCTCACCCAATCAGTTGAATGCATTAAGAGGAAAAAAACCCAAGGTTTTAAATATTCTGTCTGAAGTTCCAGTCTGCTAGTTTGCCCTACAGATTTTGGACATATCAGTCCCCACGGTCACATAAGCCAATTTCTTAAAATCAATCTTTCTCTAGATAGATATAAATAGGTCAATAGATATATATGTACATAAATATAGATATATAGATATATGTATGCACATATTATATGTATATAGATATTTACATATCTATATATCTAGAAAGATATGCATGTACATATCATATATGGTAGTATTTATCTCTCTATATACATATTTATATATCTATATCTATCTAAATATATATATAGAGAGAAAGAGATTGATTTTAAGAAATTGTCTCATATGATTGTGGGAACTGGTCCATGTATATACCAAGCATTGCTAAAAAATACTTAAAATTTTAAGAAATGTTATCTACAAGGTTCGTCAATTAAGTTCGTGTACTTATCCTAGAAAATGTGCTACATACTTCATTGCTGAATATCAATCACTATGATCACCTTTTTAGTACTCCCCTTGGGAAGTTCTGCAGTGATGTGAACATCTAGTCTACCCATCAAAGCAATCTTGGAACTCTTTCTCTGGAGTGGCCATCAGACCCGTCATTGTATTACACTTGATATCCTGAATGTCAACAAATGTCTTCTTTTCAATATTTCCTTTTATCTTTGGGTAAAGAAAGAAGTCATTGGGAGACCAGATCAGGTAATAAGGGATGGTGTTCCAATACAGTTATTTGTACAATGCTGCCAAAGTAAGCGCACAGTGGCAAGTTTATGAACTTATTTGTCAGACCTCAGCAAATAAAGACAGTTCTGGTGACTAATATATATTTCCTTTTTATACACATCCTATTGATGTTAATTCTCTGTGGAACCCTAACCAGTACGACCTCCCTTGCTCCCTTGAACAACTTCTTCCTCATAACTAAGTTTTTCTTATTTTTCACTGTAGTATATAATAACTTTCTAATTCCTTCTTTACTCTTTGTTTACTCTTGCATATCCAAAAACTCATTATAGTCTTCTGCTTGCTAATGGGCCATTAACTCTAGAGCCCAAAGAGTTTAGTGGCATAGAATATCTGACAGAGATTTTGGTATCTTATGTTTCCCTTCTTAGTGTCTAAACAGTTTTTGTGAACTCTTGTAGGGATCTCTGTGGAAGTTCTTCATCCATGACTTGAATTTTGCCACCTTCCCCAAAAGTGAATGTATCAACAGGCAATTTTGAGTTTAAATAATATGCTTACCTGTAATTTTATATCTAAATAGCTTCCTATATAAAAATGTTTATAAAGTAACAACCTAATATCTTCTTTTTCCCTGTTTTTGATTCCTGATTTCTCACTTTTTCAAAAACCTAGAAAAGTTTACTAACATATAGAAACTAGAAAAGTTTATTGATATACAGCAAAAATAGCAGAAATTTAGGGATCAGAGATATAGGAGTTAAATTGTAATCCTTTCATGTACAATCTTGATAATGTTATTAACCTCTCTATATGTGTATTCCTGCCTATGCCAAATGAGGATAATGATGTTGGATTTATGGAATTATTAGTAGCATTAAGTAAAATAACATATGCAAAACATTTTGCCTACTTTCTAACACCAAGGAGATACCTAATAGATTTTAGTTTTTTGCTTTCTTAAGAAAATATTGCAATGTAAAGAAAGAGTTGAAACTTTTCTTTCTTGTAGGCAATTTTTAATAACTTATTGTGAAAATTTTATACATATACAAAATAAACAATAGTATAATAAAAACTTGTGTCTATCACATAGCTTCAACAATTACCAACAATCTTCCATCGAGTTTTTTCTCTATCCTCCTCTATTCATTTCCCATAGACCACTTGATGATGATGATGATGATGCTAGTCATGGTGATTTAGGTAAAATTTACATTAATTGAAAGGCACAAATATTAACTTTGTGATTTTAACAAATATGCTCATGTGATCCACACCCTTATGATACAGAACTTTTTCTAGAGTACCTTCCTGTTCCTTCCTAATCAATCTCCACTACTCACCTTCCACATACCCAGCCTGGGGACCCCCATTCCCTATTTCTCACTTGTTTTCATGGTTTACTTGGATTACTTTTATCTGTCTATAATTTTATATATGAACATACATGTACAAGTCATTTTGTGGATGTATATTATCACTTATACTTCACTAAATAAGAGTAGAATGTTGGGTCAAAGGATAAGTAAATGTTTAACTCACAAAAAAACTATTGGAACATTTTTCAGAGCAGTTGTAACATTTTTCATGCCCAGCAGGAGTATATGAGATTTATAATTGCACCTTAACCTTGCCGACATTTGATGTTTCCAAACATTTTAATTTTAGGCATTGTAGTGAGAGTTTTACAGTATCTTATTTGATTTTATTTTCCTTTTTAAAAACTTTTCTTTATTTTAAAGATGTGGGGTACAATTCAGCACTAGGTACATAAGTGGCCATTGTACGGGTAAAATTGGTACTCTTATTGATGTTATGTGGTCACCCTCCCTCCCCTGGCAGTGTTCCACTACTGCCAATCCCTTTCTTATAGTATTATTATAAATGTTCAGGGTACGCTTATGAGTCAGTATATGTGGTACTCACACCTTTGATTCTGTGATAAATTACTGAGTATTATAAAATCTAATTTCATCTAAGTTGCTGTGAAGATCATAATTGTGTTTTTCTTCATGGCTGCATGATATTCCATTGTGTAAATGTACCACGTTTTCTTTATTCAGTCCACTTTTGATGGGCAACACCTTTGGTTTCATGTTTTTGCCATTGTGAATAATGATGCAATAAACACGTGTGTGCAGGTATCTTTTTTGTAGAATGATTTTGAATCCCTCTGGGTATATTCCCAGAAGGGGAACTACTGGATCATATGGAAGGCTGATTTTCACATCTTTTAGAAATCACCACACTGTTTTCCACAGAGGTTGTACTAGTTTACACTCCCACCTACAGTATAGAAGTATTCCCTTTCCACCACATCCTCTTCATCATCTGTTGTTTTTTTTAGTTACTGATTACGGCCATCATGACTGGAGTTAGGTGGCATCTCAGTGTGGTTTTAATTTGCATTTATTTGATGACTAGTGAGGCTGAGCATTTTTTTCATGTATCTGTTGGCTGTTCATATGTCTTCTTATGAGAAGTGCCTATTCATATTTTTTGTCCATTTTTTAATAGGGTTGTTTGGTTTTTTTTTTCCTTTAAGAAATTTTGAATTCCTTGTAGATCCTAGACGTTAGACCTTTGTCAGATTTACAGTTGGCAAATATATTTTACCATTCTGTGGACTCTCTGCTTGATGGTTTCTTACTTGGTTTTCATTTAAATTTTCCTGATAAACTATGTTGGTGGTCTTGAGAACTAATAATAATAATAATAATTTTTTAATGCATTTGGCCTTAAATTGTGTAGAAAACAAAAATGTAAAGTTACAAACCAAAGTTACTATAACACTGACTTTTAACTAGTAATTGTTCTTTAAAAAAATTATTAGTTTCCTATGTAATGTAGGAAAAATGGAGTTACAGACCATTCTTACAATAATACTAGCTTTTATAATTGCCCTCATGTTTATCTTTGTTGTGATCTTTATTTCTTCATAAAGCTTCAGTTTAGTGTATAGTGTCCTTTAACTGTATTCTGCAGAACTTCCTTGAACATATCTTGCAGGATGGGTCTAGTGATAACTAAATTCTTCAGTTTCTGTTCATCTGAGAAGGTCTACATTTCTCCCTCACTTTTAAAGGACAATTTTGCTAGATATTGAATTCTTGGTTGTCATTTCTTTTCTTTTTGCGTTGTGAATATATTGGTCCACTGCTTTCTGGCCTCCAAAGTTTCTGATAATCTCACTAATAATCATACTAATAATCCCTTATATATGACAAGTTATTTCTCTCCAGCTGCTTTCAAGACTTTTTCTTGGTTTTTGGTTTGGAAGTTTGAATATAAAGTGTCCTTTTCATTTTTATTTATATAAATTTAGAGAATACAAGTATACTTTTGATACATGAATATATTGCATAGTGGCTAAGTCTAGGCTTTTGGTGTGGCCATCACCCAAACTGTGTACATTGTAGCCATTAAGTAATTTATCATCCTTCTCTCCCACACTCTGTCTTCATGTGTAGACATGACTAAACTCCTGCTTATAAGTGAGTACATGCAATTTTTTACCCTCTGTTTCTGAGTTAGTTCACTTAAGAAAGTGACCTTCAGTTCCATCCATGTTGCTGCAAAAAAGAAATAATAATTTTTTTTGTGACTGAGTAGAATTCCATATATATGTATATCTACATACACAACTATAATGTAATTATAAAGTTTTGTATATATATATATGTATGTATATATATACACACACACACAACCAAAATATGTCTTGATGTGAATTTCTTTGTGTTCATCTGACTTAAAGTTCATTGAGTTTCTTGAATGCTTATATTTGTTTTTCATCGAATTTGGGCAGATTTCAGCCATTATTTCTTCAAATATCCTCTTTGCTTTTCTTTCTGTCTCTTCTTCTGCGACTCCCACAATATATGTTGGTCCATGTGGTGGTTTTCCATAGGTCCCTTAGACTCTCTTCTCTTTTCTCAGTCATTTTTTTTCCTTCCTCAAACTTGATTGTTTCTTGATAATTTTTAAAGTTCATGAATTCTCTGCCTGTTAAAATCTGCCTTTGGATATCTCCAGTGAATTTGGATATCTCCAGTGTATTTTTCAGGTTCAGAATTTATTTTTGGTTTATTTTTAGGTTTATTATTGTATTTTTCGGTATTAGGATTTATTTTTGGTTTATTTGTAAGTTTCTTTTTTCGGATATTTCCACTTTGTTCATACATTATTTTCTTAATTTTCTTTATATCTTCCTTTATTACTTTGATCATTGCTAAGACTGTTGTTTTAAGGTCTTTGCCTAACGGGTCAGGGTTTTTTTTCAGAGAGATATTCTTTTGATTTATTATTATTTTCTTTGAAGGGGCTTTTGTTTGCAATTTCTTTGCTGCCTTATGCATTTTTTTTTTTTGGTTGAAAACAGAACATTTGAATCTGATTACATGGTAATTCTGGAAATCAGATTCCCTTCCCCAAGGTTGGCTAGGGGTTGTGGAATGAACAGTTGCTACTGTGTTAATATCTGAAAATGATCAAAATATACCACAATTTTGCATTCAAGTCCTTCCCTGGAAGTTGCAAGACTTTAGAGACTCAGGGATTTCAAAATAGTTACATAAGACAGGTTCTTTCAGTGAAATTTTGCCTCTGTAAAGAGACAGACTCCTGGTGCCACCAACTCTGCAATCTTCCCACAATCGTTCTCTCTTTTGCCTTTTGTTTTGCAAATATTTATTTTATTTTATATGACTAGAACATCTAGGTGTTCTAAAAGAACACAATTTAATTTTTTTTTTTTTTTTTGAGTTGGAGTCTCACTGTCGCCCAGACTGGAGTGCAGTGGCTGCTCCCGGCCACCGCAGCCTCGACCTGCTGGGCTCCGGCGATCCTTCCGCCTCAGCCTTCCGAGTAGCGGGAATTATGGGCGCGCGCTACCACACCCGGCTGATTTTCTTTATTTGTTGCAGAGATGAGGTCTCGCCAAGTTGCCCAGGCGGGTCTCGAACCTGCGGGCTCAGGCAATCCACTCACCTCAGCCTCCCAAAGGCGCGGGATTACAGGCTGAGCCACCGAGCCCGTCTCACAATTTAATTTAATTCATTCTATATTTTAGAGCAAAAGTACTCATTCACCATCACTCAGTACAATATTAGATGTAGGTTTTTACAATTATTCTTTATCAGAGTGAGATAATTTTCTATGTCTAAATTAATTAGAAATCCTTTTAAAATCAAGGCTAGGCATTGAACTATGTAAACTTCTGCAGCTATTAAGATTATTATATGTTGTTTTTTCCTTTATTCTGTTAATATGGTACATTATATTGGTTGAAGTTATTGAACATTAAGCCAGTCTTGCTTTCTGGAGATAAATTATGTGTGCTTCTAATGTAGTATGATTTTTATATATCGTTGGATTCGACTCATTAAAATTTTGTTGAGAATTTTTACATGTATGTCCATGAGACATATTGGTCTCTAACTTTCTTTTTGTTATATTTTTTATGTTTGGAAACAGTGACCTTATATTATATAATTATAACTATTTCCTTTTTCTCTATTTTCTGAATGAGTTTCTTTCTAAAATGTTTGATAGAGTTAACAGGTGAACTCAAGTGAGCCTGGTATTTTTTGGAAGAAGGAGTCAGGTATTTTTTAATACCACATTTAATTTCCTTGATAAACATAGGGTTATTGGACTTTAATTTAATCTTGTGTCAATTTTTGTAAGTTGTGGTTTTCAAGTAATCTGCTCATTCCATCCCATATGTCAAATTAAGGGGGCATAATATTTCCTTGTGATCATTCCATAGGATTTGTAACTACAACTTCCTTTTCATTGCTAATATTTGTGGCTTGTGTTTCTCTTTTTTACTTGACTGCTCTTCCTAGTGGTTTATCACTTTGTTAATTTTTAGAATGCACTCCTAAGGGGAAGAATATTAAAAACTTCAAATATAAATGTTATTTATAAATATTCCTTTATTTCTATTGCTTTTTACTTCATCTTGAAGCCTTTCCATGTATATACATATACAAGTATTATGCCTTTCTTCTATAGTGAGATTATTATTAAGAGATGTCTTTCTTTTATTCTGATATTTCTTTCCTTGAAGACTATAATTTTATTATAATAATGTCCAGTTTTTAATATTTATTCTTTGAATGGTTTATCTTTTTCTTTCTCTTCGTTTTTACTCTATGTGTGTCTTTATAATTAAAATGATTTTTTTTTTTTACCAAAAATAGGTGAGTCTTACATTTTTATCCAGTCTGGCAACCTCATTTTTAAAAAATCAGAAATGAAAACTTGTCTTTTTAATTAGTGCTTTACAATAGACAATTTCTTTTCTTTTCTCGTTCCCTTTCTTCCTATCTTTTTTCTTTGTTTCTTTTCTTTTTTTTTTCTTTTTTTGGGGGGGTCAGGTCTTACTATGTCATTCAGGCTGGAGTGCAGTGGAATGATCATGGCTCACCACAACCTCAAACCTCTGGGCTCAGGTAATCCTTCTGCCTCAGCCTCTCAAGTAGCTGGGACTACATATGTGTGCCTTCACCCACAGCTTTTTTTTTTTTGGTAGAAATGAGGTCTTGCTCTGTTGGTCTTGAACTCCTGGGCTTAAGCAATTATCCTTTCTTGGTCCCAAAATGCTAGGATTACAGGAGTGAACCACGGCATCCTGCCATGATAGACAATTTCTATTTAATGAAATTATCAATACAGGTACACTTCAGGCACACACCACTACACCCGGCTAATTTTTTTTTTTTTTATTTTATGATTATATTTAGGTCTGGGGTCTTTTTTCCCTTCTCTTATATGATAAATTTTTGTTTCCCTGCTCCTCCTTTCCTATCTTTTTAAAGGTTAATCTAATTTTTTTGTATTAAATTTTAATTTTGGGGGGGAATGCATTGGGGTCTTACTTTGTATCCCATACTAGAGTGCATGGCTTGATAATGGCTCACTGAAACCTTGACCTCCTGGGCTCAGGCAATCCCCCCACTTTGCCCTCCCAAGTAGCTGAGACTACAGGCACACTTACTTCACCTAGCTAATTTTTATTTTTTATTTTTTGTAAAGATGAGGTCTTGCTATTTTCCCTAGTCTAATCTTGAATTCTTGGTCTCAAGTAATCCTACTGCCTCCGCCTCCCAAAGTGCTGGGCTTACAGACATGAGCCACCACCTTGGCCTGAATTTTGCTTTTTAATTGCCTTGAGCTATATATCTTTGTTTTATTTCCAATGGTTTCACTAGAGATTCAAGGATGAAAATTTATAGCAATTTACTCAGAGTTAATATTGTACATCTTTCCTTAAAATTCAGGAAACTTGCAACATTACAGTTCTATTTCCCCAAACATTTTTGTTACTAATATATTGCCATTAACTTTTACTCTGAAAATCTTTATTTTTCTTCTACTGCAGTTTGTGGTCTAATGGTTTCTTTTGAGAAGTATTTGACATTTTTTATCATTGTACTTCTATATTACGGTGGGTTTATTCTTGCCACTTTCAACATCATGAGTTTATCTTTGGGTTTCAGCTGTTGGACTATGATTTATCAAAGTCTTTTTATTTATTCATTTATTCTGCTTGGGTTTTGTTGTGCTTTTGTGTATGTTAACTGATGCTTTTCCCAATTTGGGAATATTTTGTTCATTATTTTTTTCTGTAGAATTTTTTCTTCTTTATTTAGGACTCTGTTTATGATGATATTAGACAATTAGGTTTTGCCCCACAAATTCTTCAAATTCTGTTAATCTTTCTTTAATCTTTTAAAATCTTTATTCTTCAGATTGGATAATTGCTACTGGTATATTTTCAAATTCATTGATTCTTTCTTCTCCTATTTTTAATTGGTTAAGTCCACAGAATATTTTTTAAAACTTTGAGATATTTTCATTTTTAGTTATAGAACTTCCATTGTTAAAATGTTTTTACTGCAGCAATTCCCCATCATTCGTGATGGGTAATTTTCGTTTGAATTTGTGGACATCTTTATTGTGGCTGCCTTAAAATTTTTGCTAATTGCAATATTTGCATCTTCTCAAAGAGATTTTCTATTGACTGTTTTTCACAGGGATCAAGGTAATATATTTCTTTTATTTTTTTGCATGTCTGATGAGTTTTAATTGTATTCTGAACATCATAAATAAATCGTTGTCAAACCTCTGGATTCTGTTTTGTTTCTCTGAAGAGTGACTTATTGTTAACTTGGCTGGACTCAAGAGTCTCCTGAGGTCTGCAGCAAGGCACATCTGTGCTCATATTTGCAGCTTTCAATTGCTTCTTCTTCTTTTTTTAAACTATGCCTCTGAGATCATTTTCATGAATAAATAGTTTTGTTGCTTGTAACGATTTTTTATGTATAGGTTTTATGTGTAGATATTGAGGCTTACTACTTCCTTCTGTTAGTCCTTTCCTTCTTGGATTTCCCCCATAACTTTTGAGATGCCCTCCTGTTCCCAACTTTCCCCTCTTACTCTGAAAGACACCAAGGCTACAATATTCTGCCTGCAGTCAAATGAAGATTGAGGTTGACCTCAGACAAAGACTGCAAATATTCACGTCTTATCAGTTGCTGATTATTGTTTAATGTAGAATCCTCTCCAGATTCTAAATGATTTTGGTCAGTCTCTAGTGCCACTTAATATGTTTTATTAACTTTGCTCAGATTTTAAAAATAATTTGGAGGATTAGTCTGACTAACCTACTTAAACATAACTTGTTGCAGAAAGCAAAATTAAGTCCTTTTGTAAGTTATTTTACAAAGGGACCACAAAAAGCAATTATTTTACTGCCATTTTACACATAAGAGAAGCAAGATTTGGAAAGGTTACAGTGAGTTATTTTAACCTTATTTTACTGGATAGTTCAAAGAGTACAATCTCATGCTGCAAAACTTGAATTCAGAACATAAGGCTGGAGAGGAGGGTGACCTCCTAGGAGCACTGCTGTCATGTAACTCAGGTTCAATTGCCTGATGTTCCTTAGTGCCTCCGCTCTTTCAAATACATCACCAAGTCCCAAAAATGTGCTGTAGTTCCATTTGGGCAGCTAGATCTTTTTTTTTGGTTAAAACATTCACAAAGTCTGTTATGAAGAAAAGTGTGCTATCTGTGTACCTTCAGGGTCTGGAAAAGTATGCCCAGGGTGTGGATGAAAGTTGAAAATCTCAAGCAACTAAACTGTGAGTAAAGAAGTGTCATTATTGCAATCATTCAACCAACATTTATGAATATCCTATGCACAGTAGCCAGAATATGCTAGGAGATAGAAACAAAGCAATGAACTAGATATGTCCTCCAATTACTTATAGCATAGTGAGGAAAGGCAGACACATAAATAAAATACTATATGGTGTGGTAAATGCTGACTCGAAGTGCTAACTGTATGATATTTGTGCCCAGAAGACAGACACCTAACTGTGAGGTTGATAAAGGGTTTGATGTATTATCTAAGTTGTGTCTTGAAGTTAGTATATTTTGAATAATAGCACCGGGAAGGAGTATTTTAGACTGTGAAAGGGTCCCACAGGATGATTTAGAGGTTTTAAACAAAAAGTTTGTTTGGAGAACTAAAATAATTTTTGGATAGTAAATGATTGACAGGAAGGGAGTGGTGATAAGAGATAAGACAGTGAAGACTTTAGAGGACATTTTCTCCTATGCTAAGTAGTTTGAAATTTTCTTAAAGACTGGGGATTTATTAAAATGTCTTGATCAGGTTTGACTTTTATAAAGATTGCTCTGCTTGCTGAGTAAAGCATAGATTGGACAGTGATAACATTTCAGAGAAATTTGGTTTATAGGTGATTTTAGTAACTCAGGCAAGAAATGATGTGATCTTGGTTCAAAGAAGTGGTGGTGGAATTGAATAGAGGCAGATTTTGGTGACATTGCACACAAATCATAGACATGAAGATTGTTAGGAAGAAGGAGGAGATACAAAAGATTTAAATAAGGCTTTGAGGTGAAAAGCCTTCTTATTTTATTTTATTCTAAAATTGTGGGGTGCAATTCAGTGTTAGGTATACAAATATTCATTGTGCAGGTACTCCTGTTGATGAGGTGTGCCCCTCTTTCCCCAGGCAGTTTTCCACTACTGTCAATCCCATCTCCCCAACCCTGTTAATGTCTTTTTTTTTGAGTTGGAGTCTCACTCTGTCACCCAAGCTGGAGGGCAGTGGCATGCTCCCAGTCACTGCAGCCTCGACTTACTGGGCTCATGTGATCCATCCACCCCATCCTTCTAAGTTGCTGGAACTACATGCATGCACCACCATGCCCAGACAAGTTTTTGATTTATTGTAGATCTGAGGTCTCGCCAAGTTGCTCAGGCTGGTCTCGTGCCTGTGGGCTCAGGCAAGCCTCTCAACTCAGCCTCCCAAAGTGCTGGGATTATAGGCATGAGCCACCACATCTAGTCTTTTTTAAAATTTTATTTTATTGAACTGTATTGCCCAACCTAAGCTTTAGATTTAAATTTTCTTTCCCATGAAAAATTGAAACTCTCTTCTGTTTTCATCATCTAAAGTTGCCACACTCTGACAATACCAAATAATTTATTTATATCCTTAATTTTTAAAGAGTATGATCTGGAAATTATGTCCATAAGTGTTTGTGTGGGAGGGGGCATGGTAGATTTGGGTGGGATTTCAACCTAGAATTGGACTTCAATTTTATGAGTAATCATACCTACAAGTTTCAAGAAACACAAAGCAAATGCAAAACTTGGATAATTGCAAGCTAAGCAAACAAAACCAAGGAAAAATTACCAAATGCCATTTTGCTGATCCTTTGTAGAGCAGACTCAATGGAATGAGTGAATGAAGGGAAGTAAGATGAGGTGAATCTAGTGCCAACATTGCTGACGCCAGTATGTGTAGTGTTCGGCAGATGAGAGTAATTTTTAAAACAGTTCCTCCATCCCTAAAGCAATGAGATTAGCCTTGATGCATTTTAAAATTGACTCCTGCTTTAAAAGTTCTCTCAGCATTTCCTGGATATGGGTTTACTGTTGTTATCATCATCCTAAATATTAAAAGAGGGTCATACATTTCTGGCATCATCATGTAGAAAAATCAACATTATATGTCATTAGATCAAAATATTATATATAATTATATATAAAGGAAGTATAATCTAGAAAAAAACAACAAAGCTTTTCATAGCTAAACCTAAGCTATAAAACAATCTTTTAGTACACATTGATCTATCCATTCTTTAGCATTCATTTAGAACTATATATCGGTTCTAAGCATTTTGGCTAAGATCAAGTGTAGAAATATATTGCAAGGTAATTTGAAGTACTCAGCTTTAAGCATTTTAAGTATTAAAATCTTGCATTTTTGACTTTAAGCAATAACAGACACAGGCACATGAGGCTTATATAAACCAGAAACATATGTCAAATGACAACAAAACGTAGATTAAAAGTGCTCATTAAATGGTGTGAATAGTAATACTGTATATAACCCCTTACATAATTTTATGAGAGGATAATCAATAATATAACAAAATATAGAGTACTATATTGGGGTAATTTTATTAGTTTTAAAATTCTGAAGTCATAGGCCTATGTTCATGCACATAAGCACATGATTAAATTAGATGTAAATATATAGACATTGTCTATAACATAAAGAGGTTATTTCACATTAAGCAGAAAAACAATAATTAGACTTTCACCAAGAAAATCTTTAAATGAAATTTATATAACTGATTAAATGGCAGTGAGGTTTGAATTTTAAAAACCAAGATTTTGACTCTGAGTTCGATCTCTTATTAGATTAGAAAAAATTTGAGAAATCATTTAATGTGTCTGGCCCTCATTCCCATTCTGTAAAATGAAGATAGCAATATTTCCCACTAAAGCTTGCTGTGAAGATTTAATTAAATCATATACATAAAAATTCTGGATCATACAAGATACCTCATTGCAATAAAAAGAAGACATACTTATTGGCTTAACAAATAAATACATTTATAAACTAAAATAACTGAAAAGTACAAGAGAATAAAATGATTTTGGTGGGCTCAAGCATTCAGTCTACATAATCAAGGATCTGTCTTTAATCTCATTCTTCTTTTTACTTTTATTTTTTCTGTTTTGGCTGCAATTTTCTTTCAGTTCACCTCCATGACGTAGCAGGGGGAGATAACCACAATCACCTCTGAGTTTAAATCTTTTTTTGTTTCACCTTTAAATTTTTTACTTTAAAATTGTGGGGTATAATTCATGGTTAGGTATACAAATATTCATTGTTCAGGTACTCTTGTTGATGTGGTGTGCCCCCCCTTCCCCAGGCAGATTTCTACTACTGCCAATCCCACCTCCCTATCCCTCCACACTCCCGCAGTTTCCTACTACTGTCAATCCTTTTCTTATAGTATTATGATAGTTTTTCAAGGTCCACTTATTAGTGAGAATATGTGATACTCCCTTCTTTGTTTCTGTGAAAGATCACTCAGTATTGTAGACTCTAATTCCATGCAGGTTGCTGTGAAGTTCATGATTTTACTCTTCTTTATGGCTGCATAATATTCCAATGTGTATATTTACCACATGTTTGTTTTATTGTAGTGGTGAAAATGTTTTATTACAACAGTAGGTGTGAGAGCTGAGTTCCATTCTGATGTGTGCAGCGGTGACTTTTTTTTTACATTCTAAAGGGGTGAGGGAGAATTCAGGGTTATGTATACACACAGAGATTATGCAGGTACCCTTGTTGATGAGGTATGACCCTCCCTCCTCTGGCAATATCTCTCAACTGTCAATCCCACTCCCCTCTCACCTGACAGTTTCCCATTACTGC
>CAUYQG010213109.1:0-21149 GCA_963574415.1 Tarsius wallacei | reverse complement strand
TAGTTAAGCTTCCTGTTTAATGACACCTTGAAACTCAGACCAAGTCCAAGGAGAAATACCTCTGTCATTTGTGATCTCAGGCTTGGAAGAGGGTTGAGAAGTGATTCTCATTCAATGGTGACCAGGACAGATGAAACCTGCCTTAGGTGGCTTAACCACAAGGATTCTCAAATCCTCATCTATGGTTTAAATTTCTTACTTCCTTGACTTCTCTCAAGTTAGTTGATACCCTGTACTTCAGTCATATTACACCTTAGTAAAACAGAGTTTAGCCTCATCAACAAGGGTACCTGCACAATGCATATTTGTATACCTAACCCTTAACTGTAACTCACAATTTTAAAATAAGAAATAGGGGGAAAAAAGGAATAAAAATATTGACATTTTCCTCAGAATCCAAAGCACATCATAGACATTGTTCAAATTGCTGGGCAATTTGAACTTAATTTTAAAAGTTTAGTGGCTTAAAATGTAGCAAACAAAATGAATGTGTTTATAGAATTGACCCTGGATATAAAAATTTATCTAAAAAGAGAAAAATTTAGAAGAAGCAATTTGAAGGACTTGCGTATTATTAAGTGAGTTATACATTTAAAAAGCATAAATCTAGTTGCTATGACACTAAGAAAACATTTTTTTAAATAAATAAATAGCAATACAACATTCAATTTTATTTATACTTGTTTTCATCTAGATGGAAAGAAAAGTCTCAAAATAGTTATCAATAAATTATTCCTTTCCATTTCTGGTTGACTTATTTAAAGTGATCTACTGAAAGCTAGAATTAAGTAGGTCTGGAAATGAAGTTCTGAGTTATATTCTTTGGTAATAGAGCTAGAAAAGTCTTTCCTAGAAAATGAGAGCTTCATGTGCATTGCTTTACGTTTCAACCAACATTTTGAAGCAGGTAGATTGAGGAGCTAATATCATCTCTTAAATAAAAGATACTCTGGGTTTTATCATAATTTTTTGCCACATTAAAAATAAAAAGAGATAAATATTAAGACTATGCATTTTCTTTCCAAAAAATAATTTTTTTCCCCTGTACTAAGTGTAATGTTAGCAATGCGTAAATTTTCAACATGAAGCAGGAATGAATTCCAAACTTGGAAAAGTAAAAATGAAATATTAATAAAATTTAATAAGAACTACAAACTTTGATAATAACAGATGTTAAAAGATAAAAGTATCTGATGCCAAAGTGTTTGGAAGTTGGAGATATGGAGTAGTTTTGAGTTTATTCTCTTTAAAAAAAGCAAGCCTCAGAGCTTCATCTTTACTTTTCTGTGTTTTCTTTGTAAGCAAGAGTATTTCTTAGGAAAATAATTTGCAACCATCTGTTCTCCTATGAAAAGTGAATTCTTTATTGTCAACTTGGATCATTTAACTTGAAAATTAACTTTGAACGTATCTTGATCAATATAAAAGATCAAATATTTACATGGGAAAGTGTACATGTAGGGATAAATATAACAGTATAAAAGAGCACTTGAGTTTTTTGTACAGTTTTTCATATTAAAATTAGATAAACAAATAATTAGATAACTTATCTAATTGGACCAAAAGTTGAGAACTAGAGAGCTCATATCAAAGATAAAATATCTAAAAGGACACGTATATTTCTCACCCAGACAACTAGCATCCATGCCTTTCTGATCCCCAATGGAATTGAGAATGAGTTGAAGGAAACAGAAGAAAAATCGCAACCCAGAATGGATCCACTTTACTTAAGGTAATTTTCTTTGAAGCCCAACTGGAAATTTACAATGGTTTTGCAATTCACTACATCAGGCCCTTAAACTCATTTCACTTAATTGCCTATAGCTTCAGGCTAAATATTTTTACCTGGAAATTACACAATTGACATTCTTTCATTTTGCCCTATTTATTTTAAAGTTTGAGTATATTTACCCTCCCTGCATTTGTGGGTAATGTTTGATTAAAACCTGCATTTCTGGTAGATAGTGAAAAACTGCAACTTGTACACAATCCATGAGAAATTAGCAAAATATATTATTATATGATAAATATTAACACAACATATGATATGGTATATATTTGTACATACTATGATATATCATATATTATATAATGTGCATAAAACTATAGCCACGGATCATATATTACATAATATATAACAGCTATATATTGCTGTCTATATACTCTATGTAATATATATTGAACTATAGTAATTAAATTGGCAATACGTTTTCAGCTTCTGATTGTTTAATTTAAATTTAAAAAGTGGTGCACTCAACTCCCTGGTCAGTGTGTCTCAGCAGCCTTCACAGTTGATAAGTTCAAAATCAGCTTGCAGAGCTTTCTTCAATTTGCTGAAGAAAACTGTCTCATCAAAACTTCTTTGTGACTGTCAACTGGGTGTTAAGTTATTTTTCAAGTGTTGGCCAACAAAGGATTAACACCAGGGTATTTCTGTTCCAATGCAGAACTCGTGACAGCCATACAAATTGAGCAGCTAGTAGTAAGATTGTGGCAATTCTTAACAGATGGGCCTTTTTTTTTTCTCTAACGGGTCATGCATAGATGTGGCTATTGCCACCCCTTCACGTATACATGTTCACCAGTTTCACTGTATTTTTAAAATCATATTTCTCAAGCCCATGTCTTCTGATCCTAACTAGCACCATTTGTAGTCCGTAGATAGGAAGTGCTTCTATAATTCTGCAGTGTTAGGATAGTTAACGGTTACCTGTTTCTCCACAAATTCTACGCGTTCACAGTCAGTGATGGGGGCATCAAGGCAATGGATGCAGTCTCTAAATATCTCTCGTCTGTAGGAAAAAAGTAAGACTATAGCCATTTGATAGACTCAACTGATGTCATCTAAGACAACAGCAAAACTGGTTAATATCGGTGAGTTTTATAGAGTCGAGTCTACTTTGCTGCAAACGCAAGTTAAATGTATGTCTTGACAATGATTTTATTTTACAGGCTGTATAAAACCTTATGTATGTCTTCTTGTTTTCTGTAATTTAATCACAGAAAGTCAGGGTTTATTTACTAAAAGAAAATAAGTTCCAGCCAAAAAAACCTTACAGTTTGTGACATGCAACTACGAGAATTGAACTAAGGCATTAAATGTCAGTTAACTGCAACTTGATTATCTAGATATAGATATAGATATATAGATATTTCTGATTAATTGTTCCTCTCCTTAATGAGAAAGAAACACATTAATATCAGAAATATATTGTTGTTACCCAATATAAAATTAGTTTTGGGGATATAGGATAGCTATGGTGGGAAGAAAGATCCAATGTAACTTTATTATCATTGCCTATGTCTTCTATATACAAAGGATGTTTCCATCTTAGTAGAACACTAATTAATTGAAATTATTTTGGTTTCAAATTTCAGGGTTGGTGATGAGGAGCTAAGTATTATAGATCCTCATTTTAGAGTCCTAAGATAAGTCATCAGAAAAATAATGCATGCCAGATATATTATTGTTCTAAATAGTATCACTACAAATTTCACTGTATTTTTAAAATCATATTTTGCAAACCCATGTGTTCTAATTAATTAGCACAAGCTATAGTCCCTAGATTGGAAGTAATTCTATAATTCTGCAGCATTAGGATAGTTAGTGGTTCCCCAGTTCTCTACAAGTTGAAAATATTTACTACAAGGATGCTCTCTGGGGAGACAGTACTTTGATAAAGATAGTTGGGATGAGAACGATTGCCCTACAATTCGAAAATTTTTAATAATTGTTACTTTTTAAATTAATGAATTAATTATCTAGCTATTTCTGATAGGCACAGGAGCTATATATATATATATATAGGGAAGAGAAAGTTGGGGAGACATTTGGTGACAAGAACTAACGAATGATTAAAGGTGAATACTTAAATTTAGAAATGCAATTCACCTGTGAGACCTCTACATTGACATCAAATTCTCTGTCTTTTTTGGAATTAAGAGAGCCAGAATGTCTTTCAGGATTTGAAACAGTAGCAAGTATCATATGAATGAATAACAATATCTGTCTTTAGGTCTCAGGTGTGATTTTCTTCTATACTTTCATTTAGGATATTTCTCTTTCAACTCATAGTCCAATCCATAATGCTAATTGTGATAAATAATCCCTAGGTAACATTATAGAGTTTACAATTTTGGAAACATTAAAAATGTGCTTTTTTTTTTCCTTTTGTTCACTTAGTAACTAAAGGAAATACACTCCCTGACTCAGATTTTTATAAGTTTGGCCTATCTTTTATTGAGCAAGTAAGACCTGGAAAGTTCAGGGATTGACAACTCAGTATAAATTGTGTTTTTATAATTTTCTTATGTAACTCATTACTCTTATTTATTATATACTGCATATATATGTACATATCCACTGTATATGTATTATATATTGTATATACATTACACTGAATATATAATACACTTTATATATGTATATATACACTGTATATATATGCACATATATAGTTGTTATACACTGCATACATATGTACATATATATACATAAACACATACATATATGTGTAGAATATATACATATATGTGCATAGAAGATTATCATACTAAACTTGGGGGCTAAAGATGAAGAAAAAAGGAAGTGACAAAAAACTTATTGGTGGAAAACGCTGTGATCAAGTGCATAATACATATTGAAATAAGAATTATTTGTGTCAACATGTGCCTAAGGTCAATAAGCGATAAAATACCAGAGTGAGAGACTCTATTTTAAAGGTGTCATATGAGGTGTGTCAAAAGTGTGTTAAGTGCCCTCGCAATCGTGAAGATACTTTGGCATATAAGATACTAAGAAGAATCAGTACTCACTTCAAAATTCAAATTATTTTGCTTTCAATGTTTTTATCTTAACTTTTATCCTGCCTCTGGGTTATATGTTATTGGTTTTGATTTGTACATTACCCATATTCAAGAAAGTTTCAGAACAGGTCCGTGGCCGATAGTTACATACAATCCAGACCTTGTTCTGATTTTCTAAGTCTCCTGCATCTAGCAACAAAATACTTTGCACATAGATAGAGAGGCTCTCTTAAGTTCAGTGTTTTCATCTTTTGGGATTTCTGAGCTTCTTTCTTTTCAGTTTTGAAGTTATGTTTAAGGTGTTTAATATTTAATACCTTTAAGAGTTTACAAAAACTGGATCTTTTTTTTTTTAGCTCGTCTTTTAGACTCTGAATTTTCAGGGTCTGGAGGACCCCTACACATCTAGATATGGGAATTTCAGGATAACAGATACATAGAACATCAGGAAACAAAAAAGCAACAAGAAATTCTGGTCCTAGGACATCATGAACATGTAATCCAGTAATCACATGCCCAATATCACACTTGTCCTCTTCTTGGGACCCAATTCATTGACTCTATGTTATGAATGAATGAAATAATTAATCAAGATATGATACAAAGAATCTGAGAATTGGGTGTGAATTCTAACTAGATAGTTTTAAAGATTTTTCACTTTTGAAAATTTATGATCAATATATGAAAAGCAACTTATAATTTGTGCAGTAACAGTAATTGCTATGGTTTAGGGCCGACACCAGGCACAGTGTTCAGAGCTACTATGTATAGTAATGCCCTACATAAGGGACCCAGGCAAGAAAAAATGTACAAGTTAAAATTCATCCCATATGATGACAAACCAACCTGACAAGATTGAATAATTTCTGTGCAATATGTAAGATTGTACAACAATTCTGAGGTGGCATTTATTCCTTTCATTTTGCAGATGGAAATGAAGGACATGATTTTATTATTTTTATGGCTGCATAATATTCCATGGTGCATATATACAAAATTTATTTATCCAGTGAATTGTTGGTGGGCACTTAGTTTGGTTCCATGATTTTGCTGTTGTGTATAGTGCTGCAATGAGCACACAGGTACAGGTATCCTTTTTATAGATTGACGTATTTTCTGTTTTTAATTTTAAATATGTAGGGTACAACTCAGGATTAGGTATACAAATGTTCATTATGCAGGTATCCTTGTTGATGGGGTGTGCCCTTCCCCACCCAGCAGTTTCCCACTACTGCTAATCCCACATATTTTCACTCGTATGTGGGAGCTAAATGGTCACAAAAATGGAAATAATAGACACCAGGGACACCAATAAGGAAGGAAGTAGAGGAAGGTTATGGTTCAGAAATTACCTTGGGGATACAATGTTCACTGTCTAGGGAATAGACCACCTGAGACCCAATCCTCATCACTACACAATATGTCCATATAACAAACATGCCGGTATACCACCCTGAAACTAAAAATAAAATAAAATGGATGTAGCTAAGGCTCCTCATTTCCAGTTACATGAATCATCAAATCATCCAGTTTTAGAGGGGTTATATCTCCTTGTTCAGTTTGGATTGAGTTCAGAATGGATAAAGCCTAGTGTTTTGCTTTATGGTAAGACCATGTTTTCTAAGGTAGATTTAATGAGTTCTTTAATTCCTCCCTTTCTCTTCCTCTCTCTGGATTTAGGTCATTGTCTGAATAGAATTCCACAAGAATGTCCATTTCTTAAGTTTATGATCATCTTAAAACTCAAAGGTGAGGAGGAAGAAAAAAACACTCAGTGATGACTTCTTTAACTTATCACTGGCCAGAGTGGGTGAATTAACAGCATGCCAAAAGCCTCTTAGAGGGAGTTTTTAAATAGTCATGAACCTGCGATAGGAATGTGCTGTGATGATCAGACATCAGCAGTCACCAGACCATCTCTCTGGCTGCAGTTCTCTCTCACAGGAGAGAACAGAGAGCATCTTATATATTCTGCTTGACGCCAATTCTAGGCAGCGGGATTATTATAATGAGAAGCAAAAATGCAGATGGAGAGGATCTCCCCAGCGTCCATCACTCCCTGGGAGTTAGGTGTTTGGATTCCGCCAGAAAAACAGTCAGTGTACATTCTGGGCAAAGCCCAGAAGAGGGAAATCCCTTCAAAGGGATTGATGAGGCTGCCTGCAGTTTCCTGCAGCCTGGGACCACGTGGGGAAGCGGTGGTGCTTTCCACCACACACAGAAAGAGAAAGCCAGATTTGCACCACACTGTGGAGAGAGCTGCATTCTGCACATGTTTTCAGGAACATATAGAACTTGAAATCACTCTACCTGCTCCATTCAATGCATAGTCTAGCATTGAGAATTAGGAAATCGGAGGTATTGCCTCAGCCTCCCTGCACTGCTTTCTTACCTAGTGGACTACAGTTATGTTCCGAAAGGACTGTCACAGAGGCTGGGGTAGACTGCAAGGAAGGTATTTTCCTTAGGGCTGATGGAAGGTGAGTGGGGACTAATCACTTTCTGAGATGGACGGCAGAAACAGAAGTGTCAGCAAAGTCACCTTGATTTTGAACAGTGGCTCCTAAAAGCCTGCATCATTTCCATATGTGTTCATGTTATTTCATACAATTTGGTGCATGATATACAGAGCAGTGGAATTCTGTCCTTGCTATCTATTCTAAAAATGAATACATATATATTTATTTGACAACCAATTTTAAATGGGTATCTGTTTTAGAATAAATAACACAGTTCTCTCATCCTAATGTTCTACTCACAGAATAGTCATGATGCCCGTATAGATCACTAACAATTACATGGACACAAGCGGATTTAGAAATAATGTCTTTTGTTAGCTCAGTCTTCAGTTCAGATTTGACTGTACATAAATAGAATGACTGGTTTATTTTGTCAGCATGAAAAAAAAGGGCATATATGCAACCTTTGGTGTAAACAGATGTGCCGCAACCCATGTTTACCCAGAAGGTGGGAGTAATGACTACCCTCAGCCCAGCTTGATTTTGCTCTAAAGTGATCTGTCATTAGCCTTCTAATGACATGGATTAGAACTGCAGTGCAGGCAGGTGGGTGATGCTTGTGAAAATAACAAACTCCCTCTGCTTCCCCAGCTGAGTCCCTTTCATCATTTGATTTGGCTAATTTCCCACTGCAATTGTTTAGGTGGTCAAATACAGAACATAAAATCTTAATCCTGCAGGTGTTACCGTGTCCTAATACTCACAGTATATTATGCTGGGAATTGTGGCTATATAAAATGAGGCAGAGTACATTATTATTTTTAAGGAGACTGAGTAAGACAGATAAATCACGTGTCGGTCTAGTGGGTGGTGAATTCAGAGGGTGAAGGCCACCACAGTGCTGTGGAATAAATACGCTGTCTAGTGGTAGGTGGGCAAGAGTGGCTCCAAAGAGTGAGGAAAAAAGCCTCGAGGAAGGACTTAAAACAGGGAGGGGGTGTAGAGAATGGAGATGAGGAGGACATCCTAAACAAAGAGAGACACTTGAGCAAAGGGAATGGATAGAGAGTGATCATGAATAGAGAGAAGCAAGAGAGTAACAGGACTGACATTGTACTCATAAAAATCAGCCATGAGCCATATGTGTACTGAATGTGGGCAAAGGCAACCTAGAAACACCCCGCTAGGTGGCTGTTCCTGTCTGGGCTAGAGCCAATGAAGGGCTGAACAGGTAGAAGCATGGGCATGAATCTGGGGAAAGTGGGGAAAGGCTTTCAAACCTGGATCGCCAGATAACAGACCACCATCAGCAATGGAACAGTCGGAAGGGAAGGAGAATTCTGTTGGAAGTGTGGGAAGATCAGAGTTTGCCTTAAATTATGTTTAGTTCAAGTTCTGCTCGGGTGTCTTCTACAGATGTGTCTTGGTAGAAGTCTGGAGTTAGAGCTAAGAAAAATGTTAGAAAAGGATAAGTGGGTTTTGGAAATTACATTAAAAAGTGACCATCGAAATGGGAAGTATACTCATATCACCAAAAAAGGCGCTTAACTGTGGAAGGAAGAATGGTGGACATTTATGGGAAATTAAACCAAAAAAGAAGAAGACTTTAGAGAGATTGCACTGGGGTGATCATAAAAGCAGGTGGAAAACCAGGAAAGACCTTGTGGAAAGAGTTAAGAGAATATTTCAAAGAGATGAGAATGGTTAATAGGATTAAGTACTAGGAAATTCAAACAACACTGCTAATATGAAAACTATGAGGTTATTCATAACTTCCATAGGCATTCAGCAGATTACACGTAATTACAGAGAGTACCTCATGAGAAAAAAAATTGTTATTTCAAGGTGATTTTGATAAAAAATGAATAACCTGAAATTATGATAATTATCATTTATTAATATCTACTAGGGACCAGGCACTCTATGTAAATTATCTTGTTTAATTCAAATACGAACAGTTGGAACTATGCAACTATTTCCAGATGAAGAATTTAAGACCAAGTGCTTCTGCAAAACCACCCAACTAGTAAAAGGTTTAACACCTAGCATTGTGCAATAGAACTTTCTGAGATGAAGGGAATGTTCTTTATCTAGCCAGTCTAGAGCAGTAGTCCTTAAACACATGTGGCAATTGAGCACTTGAAATGTGGTCAGGGTGACCAAGGAACTGAATTTTCAATGCTATTTAGTTTCAACTGGTCTAATTTCGATTAGCTACATGTGGCTAATGACCACTGTATTAGTGCAGGGCCTGGTTCAGAATGGTGATGAAGTAACTACCTGTTGAGTTAGTTGAATGTTGAAAATGAGAGTTGAAACTAAGTAACACAGGCTTCTAAAGCTTTCAACTTCCCCGGGTGGCTATTTATCAGTTAGTTTCAGGCAACTGAATAAGTTTGGTGCTCATTTAAGACCCATGTATGCCTTCTATTAATCCAAAAAATGTACCTATTTATATCTATGCTTAATTCAAGTCGAGCTGAATTTCTTCCTAAGAGAAATATCTGAGGACACAGGTACCTGGTATAATCACTTGGTATGGTTGCTGACTATGATGACATGATGATAAGTGTGACTTTCAGGGACTTCTGTCCCTGACAATCTTAGCCTGAATTGTATAAAGCATTGCAACCAAACTTCTCAGACAAAGTTACAGGTTCATAACAGAGAGAAAGAACATTGTGTTCAGAAACCTATTGTGAAAAAAAAAAAATCTAAAATGGTTACGGAAGGAAGATAGGATCATCCAGGACATGTGCTTACAGCAGCAGGGCTCTGGTCTCAGGTGGGATAAGACAGCTGGTTTCCAGTCTGGATCAGCTGCCAGAATTTAAAAACCAAAGACAAAGTCAATTTTATCTGCTGGGCCAATCAATAGGTTGAGGTCTGGGTCTAATTGGGAACAAGTAGACATAGGTAGCTGCACTGTGGACTAGCGAATTTGGGGTCTGAAAAAACAAAAAAGGTTAAAAATGCATTGGTGGTGGGAAAAAAAAGATTGAAGAAGATCTAGGCACATTCCATCCTCATCATTGCTGCGCCCTAATTGTGGCTGTTTCAGCAACTAAGATGAGACTTAGATTGGGGACTCAGGGTGGAGAGAAGATGAAGAATGGTACAGAGGTTATCGCCTCACTCTGCCCACCCCTTGCTCTCAGGAGTTGGAAGGATGATAAAGGCAGAAGCTAAAAACATTTATTGTATAAATTAAGACCCTTCATTTTTTTTCCACTTCTTGGCTAGAATGGCAGTTCCCTGAGCATTGGACATAGCCTCACTTAACATTTCTGAGCTACCTTGATGAACACATTCTGATCCCTTCTGATTCCCCAATTTAAGTTTCCTTGATTTTTTTTTTCATCTTCCTTTTAAGGATTTTCTGGCTCAGTGGTCCTCGAACCTTAATATGCATCAGGATCTCTTGGAGGGTTGTTTAAACTAGAGCTTGTTTGGCTCCACCCTTAGTTTCTGACTCAGCTGGCATGGGGCAGGACCTGAGAGTTTGCATTTTTGAAAGTTTCCCAAATGATGCTTTTACTTATATAAGCACTATACTTGGGGAATTCGTAGATTAAGAAGACATTGGGTTGATATTGGAGAGCACAGCAAATGGCTTCAAATATCTAAATGGCTGTCATTTAGAAGAAATATTTTTCTGATGTTGTCCTCAGTGAATATAACTAGAATTCAAGAGGCAAAGGTAAAGGAAAATTTTACTGACACAACATACATTACATAGGTCAAAGAGAGGCAACATTGGCAAGGGATATGTGGGTGATGTGGTGAGTTTTGAAGACAGTTGGAATGCCTACCTGTTGAGGATGCTGTGGAAGGTTTGAGCATGGCTTTGAGGTTGGACTAAATGATCCTTACATTTTCTCCCAACTCTGAAAGTGAATAGTTTTCCCAAGTTAAATATTTTCATTCCAAGTAACTTGGGCTATCTTCTCTTTACAAAAAAGCCTCATCAAAATAAACAACCAAGAAAGATGTGAAGATGTATTACTCTTCATAACTCCACTCCCCTACCATTGCAGCTGTCAGTAACGAAATTTGGTGCCTACACTCTCTTTCTACCAAACTCAACATTGATCCCACTCTCTGGGGAGGCATTTCATTTCCTGTGTTTAATTATAGTCCCATCTCCTGTCTCCAGCTAAGCTGGACACTGCATATCCACTTTGGGGAAGGAGGTATTTTCAGTATAATGTCCTGTAAAGATTTCTAAATGTGTCGCCTTCCTATGTAGACAGTGAGGAGGAAGCAGGTGGCCCAGCCAACTTGTCTGTACATTTAAGTGCAGAGTTTCTCTCCTACATTAAGCCATGACCCTGGATGAACTGAGAATGAGATTGGGAAGGAAAACTTAATCAAGCTGTCCTCTCTCCTGTACTCAGCATTGAGCACTGATGAAGCCTTTGCAGTGAAAGTTAAAGAGGAAAATATGGCACAGTGAAATATAATATGTTCAGACTCTTTTTCCCCTGGGAGAATTCTACACCTGTGTGAAATCAGGGAGCACTGTGTTTGAGTGATTGAAAGTTCTCTTTTCCAAAGGCAAAGACTCTGATGAATTTTGAACCTTTCTGCACTCTCTTGTCCTTGGTAATAACTCCAGGGAAGAAGTGCAAATGAGCCTGACGCCTTTCAGAATGTCTGAATGGTCTTGATGGAAGCATTGATAGGGCGATCTAAGATATTAGTGTTGCCTTGCAGGATGACATAAATGGGTTTGAATTGCTCTCTGAGATGGACACCCTGGGTTCAACACCCTAAGTTTTATTTCTGGCTTCCCAAAGTTAACGGCGTTCCATGCGTGGAACTTAGCAAACTTTGATAAAGCAAAATAAAACAAAGAACCCAGCAAGCATGCCATGTTCTTTACACTACTCCATTTATTTCCTTTTCTTTGGAGCAAGAATTATATTTATAAGAAAAAACATTCTACTTCCTTCTATGAAACCTGCACTCCAGTCTTTTGAGCTTCTGTTTTCACTTTTTAAACATTTCAAAGAAGGTTATTAATGCAGTAAAATTATTTACACTCACATGTGGCCAAGCACATGGGCAAGCATAAAAACACTGGCGGTCTCAATGCCAGAAAGGCACGCTATGTTGCAGTGCCTTGCTACCTGTCTCTAATGAAGGACTTGCTTTTTCTTTTGCATTACAAACCATCAAGGTCCTACTGCATGGGACAGTTCAACTCTCACACCACATGCAGTGCATCAACTGCATCCAAAACCACTCCAAGTCCACTATTACTCTGTTCAACAAGGTGACTCCCTGGTCATATGCAGGAATGTTATATCACTATCAAATAGTGAAATTTTTTTTTCTAGACAAATTCAATTCGGGTTCTTCCATTGCTGTGAACAGTAACTAATCATTGATGCCCATGTTTGGAGTAGTACCGCTCTTTATAACAGAATCTAGTTAATCTTTGAGACAATAGGTAGCATGAAGTTCTCTAGGCCCAGAAACCATGGGTGGAGAGTGGTGCTATGAACACAGGCCCTAGTTTCTTGGAATTTGAAATAGGGAAAAAGCAGTGACACAGACATAGTTCTATCAGACTTAGAGGAGAGAAGTGTGAAATATCAAAACAGAACACAAACAGGAGACAATGTTCTGTGCAGGTGAAGAAGATTTCCACATTTGTGAGGAAGGGATGACTTAGGGCGATTTCATGATGTCCAGTCTCATGGCAGGAGACTTGAAATTAGGAGCCAGACAAAGTGTCTTGAAGGACAGCTCTACCCCTCGTTAATTCTAAGCTTTACACAAATATACTCCTTATTATATCTCATCATCAACCATAAATGGAATATTTGCCAGGAAAGGGATTCTTTACATTAAAATGTGCCATCATGGAGTCAGCAGTTATGAGAGGTGGCAGAAAGATTATCTGTTCATTACATGGGGAAGTCAGCTTAAATCAGAGAGTTGAATAGCTTGTGTCAGACCTCATTGGTGGTAAAAACTAAAAGTAGAACTCAAGTCCAATGCTTCCGACTTTGAACATGAGATATTTTTTTTTGTTCTCCTCTGTTCTGTCTCTCTCTTTATTTTCATTCATTTAACTTAATTGTTAAGAATACTTCTTTTTTAGTCTATAGAACACAATGCCCATTATGTTTTTGTTTTGTTTTTGTTTTCAAGTTCAGGATCTTATTTCTAATCATACAGAACTATACTTGCATATCCTGGGGAAAAAATAGCTTAATAGATGATGCTGTCATTTGTTTCTTCAATTAAAAAAAACAGATGGGGCAACCCGTTTGGGTCCCCTCCCACTGTGGGAGCTTTTCTGTTCTCTGAATAAATCCTGCTTTCTAAAAAAAAAAAAAAGATGTAGAATAATTATGGATAAGTATTTAGTACATATGTTGTATGTGTAGGTTCCCATGTTGTACTTGCTGGTTAATTTCAACTCCATTTTGATGATTCTTTTGCCTCCTTACCATGTTATTTACCAGGTAGATCAGAGATTGCATTGTCAAATTGAGGTAGGAATAGGATAGCACAATAGTTAAAACACCGCTCTTAATCTGGTGGTATGATATTAGACAATGGATTTAATCTCTTTAATGCCCAGTCACCTCAACCATGGACAACAGATAGTGGGAGTGTCTGACATACAAACCTATTGTGATGATTGTATGGTGTCATTTATGTAAGGCACTCGGCAGAGTGCCTGGCATGTAGTACACACGCCAAAAATATAAGTCTTTATCAATATGTGTTGATATCATTATATTCAATAAAGTAATCAGAGTCCTTAAAAAAGAATAGAGGATGGGCAACCCCCTTGGGTCCCCTCCTACTGTGGGAGCTTTTCTGACCTCTTAATAAATCCTGCTTTCTCAAAACAAAACAAAACAAAAGACTAGGGGAAAAAAAGTCATTTAATAAATTAAGAAAGGAGCAATAGCCCAATTATAGTATTGTGTTCCAAAATAGCGAAATCCATTTGTTTGTGTTCCTTTGTCTCAAAGGATAGATAGCTCCTATGTGAAATAGTCTGCTTTCTGCTGGGAGAGGGGACTTAGAATAAAATAATTAAACTAAAAAATGCTCTCATGAGAGCCACTTCTAAAGAAAATTGGTTGTGGCCTTGAAGTTGTTGGCCTTTATGTGTGGCCATGGTTCCAACCAGCACATCTGGGTCAGGAAGGCATTCTCTGGTGCTGCAGGGACACTGCAGCTCTGAATGCCATGTTCTGGAGCAGAGGCAAAGGAGCTTACACCTGGGAGTCAGGTTCACATTCTGGACACAGTCCATCTCCAGACAGATGGAAATGAAGTGTGGTGAACCTTAAGACTCGGTGTCTATTTTGCTTGCGGGTTAGCAAAGTCAGCTTCTGTCTTTGATAACATACAAGAGAAAGTGTTTTGAATTTAGGAAATCAGACCACTGCAGCTGTTAGGAGGCAACAATTTGAAAAGCTTTTGTAGACTGTCTGCTGAAAGACAGTTCTGTACCTTTTCATACAAGCCTTTCACACTGCGTGACATTTCAGTGCTTTCATTTTTTTTTTTATCCTTCTAGCACATGCCACAGTAAAATTATAAGTATAGCAGTCTACCATCTGGCAAGACTCATTCTCCCTGAAACGAAGCTGGGGCTGTGCTTTGTAGTTTATGTGTCTGCTTTCCTGCATCTGTGTGACCCTGTGTTGTCTCTTCTACTTTTTAATCAAATCTTGAAAAAAGAACCTTCAAGATTAATTTGTGTGACTCTTAAGGCCTCTGTGCGTCATCCTGGATCTCAGTTTAATTCAGAATCTCAAAATTCGGTTTGTGTTTATAGTTCACATCCAATATAATTTTTTAAGCTGTGTATTAACCCAGCCTCTGTTTCATTGCTGTTATTACTGTCTATTTGTTTGAGCTCATTTCTTCTGGTTTTTGAATCTTTGGGGGAATTTCATTGTTTATTAATATCTCTTTTAGAAGAAAGCAGGAAAAGAAGGAATATAGATTAAAGATTTCTCCAAATTCAAATGTAAACTCTGTGTTGAAAGAAGTCACTGGTCAATTTGGATACTTTTTTTTAGATCCTTATTGCCAAATCGAGACACAATTTCTAAGGAAAAAAAAAAAGCAAAGTAAAAAAAATCAAAGGTTTAAAAAATTTTTTGGGGGTGTGGAAGGATTCAATATAATATGGCTTTATTTGTGTATTCTTGCTGGAGACTTTGTGTGGGATTTTATGAAGTCCACACAAAAAATTGTTTTTCTTCCTCTGAAAATCTAAATTTTCCTCATATCAATGTATTTATATTTCAAGCAGTAAACTTCAAGTACTGTTTTCATTAGAAATAGTCTAATGTTACCAAGCACATGTTTCCTATTAACCAGGAGTAAAACTCAGAATCAATAACTACAGCAAAAATATTATCTCTTAGCCTGTCTCCCTTTGTGTTCCTATAAGAAGTGGTATCTATAAGAAGTCTTGAAAATGCTGTTTGAAGTTACTGCTGAATATCCCACGATTTGTCATAGATTAATAAGCTATTTCTTCTACCACATGAACCCTTATACAACATAGATATCCCCAAGGTGATGAGGAAAGCAATTGATTTTCCTAGGTACTTTATACAACTGACTGCTTTCTCCTTGGCAAATGTGTCCACTTCATGCTAGGTTGAAGAGAACACTATAAAAGAGTGACGATTACGAGTTTGCCTTAGTATCCCAATATAATACATAATTTAATTCTATACCCACTTGTGGAATATCTACTGGAAGTTTTTTAGTCCATGTAGGTATGCAATAACATGCAAGATACAAACTCTTCCCTCAAGTTACTTACAACATAGTGAGGTAATAAGATATATAAATTACAATTATAGGCTAAACTCAGTGACTTATTTTCTTAGTCCCAGTAAGGCTAATGTGGAAAGATCCCTTGAGGCCAGGAGTCAAGACCAGCCTATAAAACATAGTAAAATCCCATGCCTAGTCACCATAATTTTTAAATCTATTTTTTGATTCTAAAAAGTTAGCTGAGTATGGTGATGCAGTTGTAGTCCCAACTACTTGGGATGCCAAAGTGGAAGGATTGCTTGAGCCCAGAAGGTCAAGGCTGCAGTGAACTATGATCACGTCACTGCATTCCCACATGGTTGACAGAGCAAGACTCTGTTTCTACTTTAAAAAAAAAGAATAAATAAAAATTGTAAAAATGTACAGGTGCATTTCCTGAGCATTTCAGAAGAAGGAGAAGTCACATTATTTTTATTTTTATTTTTTGAGTTAGAGTCTCACTCCGTCACCCAGACTGGAGTGCAGTGGCCGCTCCCAGCCACCGCAGCCACGACCTGCTGGGCTCCGGCCTCCCTTCCGCCTCAGCCTTCCAAGTAGCTGGAACTACAGGCATGCGCTACCATGCCCGGCTAACTTTTTAATTTATTTTAGAGAGAAGTCACATTATTTAGAAGGATTTTAAAAAGTACAGAATAAATAAATGTTATTTGAAGTAGCCTTTCATAGAGTAATTACTGGAACCTAGATTCAGTCATTCCCAGGTAAATAAGACTCATTGATACTTAACAATTAAGACTTTTTAAAAAGATGTACTACTAGTTCATATAAGTTACATGCCAGAGTGAAGTATTCATACTGAATTATGTAGAATTACATTGATGCCATGTGCTAACAACTTAACCTTATGCCAAAAACAAAACAAAACAATCAAACTTGGCCCGTCTACAAAGCAACTTGAAATTTCTGGTATCCTACTCATCTCGCTTTATAATTGACTGCCTGTGCCTGCCAGATTTGACCAAGTTATTGAATCTCAGTGAAGGTGTAGTCACGGGAACAGGCATCAAGTTAATAATGAAAATGCCATTTGTCTTTATAAACTTCTTTTCTACACGATTGTGTACAAATAAAACAGAATGAACCAATGAAAAAAATAGTGCCTATTCATTTTTTGTTGGTAACACTCCAATTGTTTCTTTATTAAAAGGAATTTGTAAAATAATCATTTTCAGCAAATGTTGAAAGAGTGGAAAATGAGAAATTATTTTGTGACCCTCTCAAAAAAATCACCTTAGCCATAGTCCACTGAATCCGCATTGTCCAACACAGTTGTCATTCATCTGTTTGGCTTTTTAAATTTAATTTTAAATTAATTAAAATTAAATGAAACTAAAAATTCATTTTCCCAGTTGCACTGGCCACAAAGGCTTTCACCTTGGGCAGTGCAGATAGAGCACATTTTCACTTTTGCAAAAAGTTCTGTTGGATGAACCTGCACTACAGTTTATTTGGGTGAAGAGGCATAATTTTTCACTCCCTTGGAGATTAAACAAACGTCTTTTTAAATAGTTAGGTAAAAGAAAGCCCCTATTGGCAGCATCTGGTCTCCTGGAGGTTCTTTTTGAGTTTTGAAAAGCCTGTCTTTCATTAAATGTAAGCACCAAGAAATGATGATAATAGTCAGTGAAAATAATGACAACGGGACTTATGGTGACAATAACTGAATAAATATGTCTTACTGATATTTAACCAGTCTGAGGGTTTTGACATTTTGTTATCTAATGGACACTTGTTGCCAACTCTTTAAGACATGGAGTAGATGGTTAGAGGTTTACTGTATCTGCAGTGGAGATACAGATGCATATACTATTTTTTTAAGTGACAAGGTCTCACTCTGTCACCTAAGCTTGAAGTGTCGTGGTGTGATCATAGCTCACTGACTTCTGAGCTCAAGTGATCCTTCCACCTTATGCTCTTGAGTAGCTGGGACTACAGATGTTTACCAGCATATCCTGTTCAGGTGTATATACTTATATTGAGTTTTTCCCAATCATATCTGAGGTTTGGCTAAAACATATATTAGAAATATTCTGTATTTGAGACTGAGAGCTGCAGAGTAGGCAATAAATGTGAGGAAATATTCCATGGCATGCTGCTAAGCACTAGTTGAGATTGTCATCTTATAACTGTAATTGTTTATTGTAATTATATTAAATTGTGTGAGGAAAGGCTTGTTGAATACTTCGTCTGGGCTTCCTAAGAGGTGAAATGGCTTAGAACATTTTCTAAAATCTGTATCACATTGAGACTATTGATGCACTATTGTTGAGTAATGGGAACCAATTACACAAGAGACTGATCGATAAAACACAATTTTACAAATGGTTTTACTGCAAAGGCTGCATCTTCTCAGTGACTACATTGGTGTAGTTGCAATCTAGACTATCTCCTTTCCAGAACTAGTTCCCTTGTGAAGCTCATTTGTGGTGAGATCGTTGCATGGCTAGCACGCAGTCAGATTTGAAAGCTTTTACACTCATTTGATCTGGAGACCTGACAGAGAGTGTAATGAATTATCACCATTCTCACTGCAGAACTCACCATGCCTGGTACTCAGAAGCCAGATCAGCATGTTGGACAGTTCCAGATACTCTTGAATGGATTCCCTTTTGGCCATATACACTTTACTTATACCCACCTGTTTTATATTATAATATCCACAATATGTGTCTTAATGACATTGAGTTGATATCTAAATCCATATGCAAGTGACACCAAGTCGTTAGAAGTGACATTTGTGACTCAAGGCTACTTTATTTTTAATATTTCATAAAGCAAATGAGACCCCTTTTGACAAAACTGAAACATAATCTAAAGCATCAAAGGATTTTAAAATTTTTGATTTAGTTATTTTTTACTTTAAAATACCATTGTTAATACTACTGTTGAGATTGTTATTTGGGTTAGTGCACCGTTTACTTTATGTTGTCCCAAAAGCTCCGCTTAGTATGCATTACAGTAAATGTAAAAAGAAAAATATGTGTTTGTTATGATAAGTATATTTTACTTTGAAAATCAAAACTTTTCCAAAATGAAAAACAAGCAAAAGTGGTATACAATAATTGGTTGGTGGTTAAATGGTTGGGTCAAATTGGTGGTGGAAATTGTTTCAACAATAGTCTATTTGTAAACTCTGATGAGAGTGATAATCATGATTCCTTCTGTGATTTCCAAAAGTAGTAAAATCTCCTTGTTACTTTAAATGACAATGATACTTGGCCTATATCTCTCTTAAGATAATTATAGCTTATCTTTCATCAACAACCCTACCCTAGATATTATACTACATGCTTTTCGAAGGCAAAGACTGTGATAGAGTTGTATAGTTGTTCCTTCCCTTCAACACTGTGTGGTGTCAATTACAGTCAAAGTTTTCATGACTGCATTTGTTAGCAATAGAGACTATTTCAGGAGATCAGGTAGAGACATAAAATAAACAACTGAAGGAGGGTGACTTTAAGGGGTAGTGTAGTCTCAAATAAGAATCCCCTTTTATCCCCCTGCAAGAGGCCACTGATTTTAGATATAAGGGAGAAAAATGTGAGCAATAGATTTTTACCTAAGCATAGACTCTTCCCCAGAAGCAAATTTTATCATGACTTCCTTTGTTTTTTAAAAGAAAAGTTTATTTAAAAGTAAATTAGAGAAAGAGAAGGGAGAGAGAAGATTTACCTCCCCAAGGTGGAGAGGGGGCCAAAGCCAGGAAGCATGGTGACAGCCATAGCTCAAAAAGCACACAGCCACACCAGAGTCTAGAAAGGCAATGGCCCTATCATGACTTTCAAGGGTCCCTGTCATTGTCTTTATATTAAAAACATATATGAGCATTTTATAAATAGTCAATTGACTCTATGTATCCTTTCTTTGCTGCCATCTAGTAAGTACATACACATATCCATGCACACAATTTGGGGGATTTTTCAGTTACTTATATAATAATAACACATTTTCAAAACCAGGGAGCACGGTATGTCATTTTTGTCTAAAAGTTCTAGAGTTGGAAAATTAGAGCAAACAGAAAACATAGAGTATCAGTGAGATTCTTTTTTTTGCAAGCAAAAGAAATTGACTTAATAGAAAAGTAAAATGCATTTAAGGCTATTATGTAGCTAATAGAAACTCTTGAAAAGCCATCTTGAAGGCTATCTTGCTATAAAAAATTAAAACCTATCCCCAAATGTCCAGCCGGGTAGCGATCCCACTATCTCTGCCTCAGGGACAGTGAACACTCTGCCACCCCACACTATTGCCAGGCATGGTCTGTGTGTGTTTTCTCCTACTTTGCATCAGTAATTTCCTATTCAAAGTAGGGAGTGAGTGTTTGTGGTTAGCAGAACCTTAGTTATATATCTCTGCCCTAACTGTGAGATAGGTTGTGAAAGGGAGTATCTAGAATTTTCATTTCATTTGTGAGAGTTGAGGCATACAAGAAGTAGGAAACATCACAAAAATGAAGAAGGGTTTCTAAAAAGAAGCAACCAACAACAATTTTAAAAGTTATACATACAATCAAGTTAAATCTGTTTACCACCAATATTTGTTCCATAATTTTTTTGACCCAAGAAAGACATGAAAGTCTTTCAGATAATTAAATTTATTTCAGCCTACCTGAAGGGGCAAGTGATACAATAACATATGGATGCCCTTAATCTGAAAACAGGTGGACATAAATCTCTCCCCATTAAAGAATTAAGTAGTTGTATCTAACTACTAATGAGATTAGAACGAATAGGATAAATTATGTTCTTGTTGGTGTTTTAAGTTAGAAAACAGGAAGTTTAAAGTTGAAGAACAGAAGACCATTGGTATAGCCAATCACTGTAAGCCATCTGAGGATGTCTGACCATTCCAGCACAGTCTGTTCCATGTGAGTAAGGACTTGGGTTCTACAGTCTCCATTTAAAAACAGAATCTTGCTATTGTGAACAATGCTGCAATAATAAAACATTTTTAATAAGAGATGCCTACTAAAATATTTATGGGTGAAAGTATGTACTTTCTGATGTTTGAGATTTACTTTAAAATGCACCACAAGAAAAAAGTATGTGTGAG
>CAUYQG010213107.1:0-11520 GCA_963574415.1 Tarsius wallacei | reverse complement strand
ATCCTTCCGCCTCAGCCTTCCGAGTAGTTGGAACTACAGGCGCGCGATACCCCGCCCGGCTAATTTTTGATTTATTGTAGAGATGAGGTCTCGCCAAGTTGCCCAGGGGGGTCTCGAACCCACGGGCTCAGGCAATCCACTGGCCTCAGCCTCCCAAAGCGTGGGATTACAGGCTGAGCCACCGAGCCCAGCCCACAATTTTTAATAAACAAATTCCAGGGGTTTTTTGGGGTTCCACTTTGTATTTTGTAAGCAGCAGAGTTCCAAGTTCCAGGCATATTGCTTATTTCTCTTGGGATGACAGTCAGTGCCAAGCAAGAGGTAAGCATGGTAGGATCAAAGGAAAGCCTGAGACCAACGCAGGCCCTGGCAGTGGCCTAGTGAGGGCTAGGCAGGGAGTCCCTCACTTTCTAAGGCTAAATCACAGAATGGGAGGGTACCTTAGCAGTGAAACCTTTATTCAAGGAAAGCTTACTAAAAGTTGATATTTATAATACAGCTTTCTCCCCACCTTAGCACTTCTTTGGAGCACAGTTAAAAAATTTTTTTTTTAAAAAGTTTTAACTTCAGGGAGCACAAGTGCAGGTTAGTTATTTAGGTACATTACGTGATGGTAAGGTCTGAGTTTCTATTGATAGCTGAATAGTATTCCATGGTGTATATATACACCAGATTTTCATTATCCACCGATTGGCTGATGGGCATTTAGGTTGAGTCCACATCTTTGCAATTGTGAATTGTGCTGCAATGAACATGCAGGTGCAGAAATGACCTGAAACCATAAAAATCCTAAAAGAAAACCTAGGAAACACTTTCCTGGACATTGGCCTACGCAAAGAATTTATGGCTAAAACCCTAAACACAAATGCAACAAAAACAAAAATAAACAAGTGGGACTTCATTATACTAAAAAGCTTCTGCACAGCAAAAGATAATCGACAGAGCAAATAGGCAGCCTACATGATGGGAGAAGATATTGGCAAGCTATACATCTGACAAAGGACTAATATCCAGGATCTACAAAGAGCTGAAAGAAATCAGCAAGAAAAGAGCAAATAACCTCATTAAAAAGTGGGTGAAAACACGAACAGACATCTCTCAAAGAAGATGTACAAATGGCCAACAAACATAAAAAAAAAAGCTCAACATCACTAATTGCCAGGGAAATGCAAATCAAAACCACAATGAGCTATCACCCTACACCAGTCAAAAATAACTCCACATTACTAAAAAATAAAAAAAGAAAACGAGGAGATGCCAGTGTGGTTGCAGAGAAAAGGGAACACTTATACACTGTTGGTGGGAGCGCAAATGAGTACAACCTCTATAGAAGGAGATTTCGAAAGAACTAAAAGTGGATATACCATTTGATCCAGTAATCCCACTTCTAGTTATCCACCCAAAGGAACAGAGGTCTTTACAAAAAAAGACACCTGCACCCGCATGTTCATTGCAGCACGATTGACAATTGCAAAGATGTGGGATCAACCTAAATGCCAATCAACCAATCAATGGATACCAAAGACGTGGTGTATATATATACTACGGAATACGATTCAGCTATCAAAAAGAATGGAACAATGTCTTTTGCAGCAACTTGGATGGAATCGGAGAATATCATCCTAAGTGAACTAACTCAGGAACAGAAAACCAAACACCACATGTTCTCACTTAGAAGTGAGTGCTAAACTAAGGATCTGCAAAGACCGAGAACAGTATAATGGACACTGCAGCCTCAGAAGGGGGAAAAGGGTGGAGGGACGAAAATCATCAATCGGATACAATATGCACAGACGGGGGTGGAGGGTCCATGTAAGGCCCAGACCAAAAACTATTTGCACCCCCCAAAGCTACTGAAATTAAAACAACTAAAAACAAAAAAATTTAAAATTTAACTTCAGGGGTACACGCGCAGGTTAGCTATATAGACATATTATGTGATGGTAAGGTCCAGGCTTCTATTCACCTGTCACCCAAATAGTGAGCATGGTCCCCAAAATGTAGTTCTTCCAGCCTTGTCTCTTCATCCCTGCCCTCTTTGGGAGTCCCCAGTGTCTGCTGTTCTCATTTCCATGTCCACGTATACCTAGTGTTTAGATTCCGCTTGTGAGAACGTGAGGTATTTGGTTTTCTGTTTCTGTGTTAATTTGCCTAGAATAATTTGCCTTGGAAACCTTGAACTTGCCACACACGTTCCCTCGTCCACACTGCACACATGGTGTTTTATATCCCATGTGTAAACAGAATTCTCTCCTTCCCTATGCCAGTCTGGTGAACTCCTATCCACGGTCAAGATTCCCATGCGGTGTTTTCCGACGATCAACCGAGGCACCTGTTAAGAAGGCGAGTTCATGGACCTTATCCCAAACGGACTAAATTCAGGTTTCTGTTGGTGTCAAGCTTCTGGGGGGACTCAGATGTGCAGTCAGGATGAGGAACCACCGCAGACCCTGCTCTGCCAAATGGTTTTTAACAAGATGTGATTTACAGGGGGATTAACTCTGAGTTTTGGAGGAAAGAGAAGTAGAGAGATAATCTAGGTCCGCACCTTACCAAGATCCTGCAACTGAGAAAGGCCACGACAGACAGAAGAGGAGCTGAAACAGTTCCAGATCCTTCCAGGAACCCTGCCTTAGAGCGGTGGCTGAAACACTGGGCCCAATGACTTCATTAAGGACATGGAAGTGGGACAGCAAACAAGCCAAGGTGCACAGGACAGCCAAGGACTTATCAACAGATTTTCCCAGGCTCTCTTGGGCGGGTCTCAGGAAAACCCCACAGCTCTGTGAAGGTAGCAGCTGCCCCATAAAAAAGCTCAGGGGTGGTCATTTAAACTTTGTTTTTCTTCTGGTTTTCTATTTTCACACATTTTAAAGGGTACCAGAAGGAAAATAACCCACTGCTTGTTTTGATTGATGGTTCTAATTGTTTAACATTTTCAGTATTGACTTCTGTGAGTTACACATGGTTCAATAAAAATGAAATCCCCCATGGCTCTCTACCCCCATCTTCATAAAGTAACTCCACACAAAAGCAAAATATTGGTGAGTTGTTATTATACAAGCAGCTGGTGTTAGTACAGTGTCAATCCCATTTAAAACATCTAAGCATTTGAGCCAGTGTCATTTAGCATCTCAACTCATGATACCATGACTCCTTCTTTGCATAAATCTCCATCCCTTCTTCATTTCTTACTTCAAATAGGGTATAGGACCGATCTGCTGTGATTATGTATTACCTCTGTTCCTTCATGCTCCAAGTTCAGGTTCCAATGAATAAAATGAGGCAATCCACAAAGAAGAAAAAAGTTACACACCATTTTTCTTTTTCATTAATTACTCTACTGGATGAATTCTCGCCCATTTTTTGTTTGTTGTAAAAGTTAACTTCTGGGCTCTGTTTCTGAATTTTTTTTTTTCATTAGGAGATAACTAATTTTCACAGAAAAGGGCTAGGAAAAAAAAAGAAAGAAAGAGAGATGACTAAGTGGCTGACAGTCCCGTCACCCCTTTCAGGTCCTCACCAAATTGTCATTCTAGGTGTCTAGAATTTCACCTCTTCCCTGTCCCACCATATTGCTTGCCCCTGGTCTGCTCTGTCCCCTCCTCCTGGCACTTATCATGACCTAGTAGAATGCCTGTTACTGTTTATCCTGTCTATGACCTATCTTCCTCACCAGCAGCCACATCAGGGCAGGGATTTTGTCTCTTGTTCCCTGCTATATGCCCCCGTCTACACAGCGCCTAGAACACAGAAAGTGGTCCACACATATTGGTCAAATGAATAAGCAAATGAACCCTCCCACTTTTAATGAGGAGGTTGAGTCAGTTTAGGGGACAAATATTTAGATGCTCCATATTTTAGCTTCTACATCTTGGGCCGTATAATCAACATTTTTGATACACGTGAACCTTAGTTAGATCCAAAGAACTTAGGAAGAATTTATGTCCTAGTGACATAGTAGCCACTTGAAAAAACATACACACAAACTGAAAGAAAAATATTTTAATTGTATTCTTGTATCTGCAATCACTCTCTAAGGAGTAATTCTCTCCACAAGGAACTTTCATTTGCCCACCTTGAAGAACATGTGGCTTTGAAAGACTTCAAGTCTTTTGTTTTTCATATAAGCAACCAAACCACGTCAAGTTCAGTCTGATTTCTTCATTCTGGGTGGAAGTGTTGGGAGGAAGCCTCCCAGCAAAGCCTCTCTCTCGTCTCCCGGCGCTTGGGATGCAGAGGGGCTCTACATAACGTGCATCAGAGGGCACACCGACTGGGCACTGCATGACTTCTCAAACCTCGGAATCAGATTGGACCCCGCTACCCTCCATTCCTGTTCCATAGTGACTTTTCACATAGTACTTGCTTTTCATCACAAGTGCTTTCCAAAGACACACTGCCATCAAAGGAAGGTAGTGAGATCTAACGTGGGAAACTGAACTTGAGTTAGGACCCGTAGTCACGTGGTACCTGACTAATGTGGAGCACGGCTGTGCTTCATCCACAATTTAAAATACTCCGTGGCAGCACAATTAGCTTACTGTGGCATCTTGGGATGCTTGGGTGTCATTTCAGAACCACGGGTGTAGTGGCTGAATGCACATCCTTAGAAGTATGTGAACTCAGGCAAGTTTTCCCATTTACAAGAAAGAAAATAATGGTATCTACCTCATAGTTTTTGTTTTGCCCTTTATTCTGGAGAAGTTTCTTTTTTTAAAATGTCAACTAATTTTATTATTATTATTTTCTTTTTCTTTTTCTTTCTACTCTGGAGAAATTTCAAACAGACACAAAAGTGGGCCCTGCAGCCCACCCAGCCCCACCACCAGCAAACCCTGCTCTAGCCACATGTGCCTACATTCCACTCCCATAACTGAAACATACATCCCTGATCTCACCTGTAAGTATTTCTCTCCATAAACTATATAAATGCCTTTTAGGCTATTTGTGAGAATTAAGTGAGCTAATATATATAAAGCACTAAGCACAGTGCCTAGCACCCTGCAGTGTTAGGTGCTACGTATAAACACCTCCCACAGAAAAGTACCTGCTATATGTTAGCTACTACACATAAATGCCTCCTCTCCAGGGAAGTGCCATCATACAGGTAGGAGGTGATGTGTTTCGTGTGATTTTCCCCCGGGTAAAAGTATACCCATGACCTCAGAGAACAGGGTGGCTGCAGATGCACGACCCAGCAGCGTGTTCTAGCAAACATTTTCTCCACAGGGAACTTCCATCTGGCCACCTTGGAAAACACGTGGCTTTGAAAGGCATCAGGTTTTTTTTTTGTTTGTTTCTTTGTTTTTCCATATAAGCAACCAAACCACATCAAGTGCAGTCTGATTTCCTCATTCTGGGTGGACGTGTTCTCTGTGTTGGGAGGAAGCCTCCCGGCACTTGGGATGAGGTGGGGGGTGGTTTCTAAGTAACATGCATCGGAATGCTGCTTACCTGTTACAGCACATTTTGAAAGAACTAGGAAAAATCAGTGTAGGGTACGAGGTCCAGCCTTCCTGAAGGTGCCTTGCATGCAGTTTGACTGTGGGGAGCACAGCTGCTAATTTATCCAGTTGTTCAGGCGTGAGGTGTTCAAGGGGCAAGAAGCAATTGCCGTTTTCTTTTCTTTTTTTTTATATTTTATTTTAAAGATGTGGGGTACAACTCAGGATCAGGTAAACAAGTAGACATGATATAGGTAAAGTTTGGGCCTTCCTTTGGTCCCCACTTTGCCAGATTTGAGATCAGGTAGCAATTGCGATTTTTCTATTAACGATGTCACATAATTTTGCCCTTCTCTCCTGGGGCTTGATTAAAATATAACGTTATCTGTTCCCATTTCGGGTCTCTGGGTCCATCATCCTGAGCCCAACCTGAGGCACCCGGTGAGCGAGGGGTGACAATGGGAACACAGGGTCCGTCTCTGCCTTTTACACCACAGCAGCAGAATTCTCCGTTTGGCACTCCTGAATTTTTCTGCTCTTGAGCCTAAGTGATGATCTGTATTCAACAAAGCTGAACAAACTATCGATCCGCATATTTTGATTTTGAGAGTGTTTTGTTTGCTAATCTGAGAGAAGCTCTAACTAAAATTCTTTGGTTTTCATTTAACCCAAAAGTAAAACTTACCCTTAACCATCTATAACAAGCATCTATTTCTTTTAGGTGGTAACACACTAGTCTGGGAAGTGGTTTTGCAATCCTACCAGCATATACTGTCTCACAGTGTTCATTGTATCATCATCTACCATCAGTGTTATAGTTTCTATCTAGAGCTTCCCAAAGACGACAGGCAATCACATACAAAGGTGTAAGGAAAAACAGTCCTTGGCAAACAGTACAAACTGGCTCCAAGTGACTCTATTAACCTCCATGACAGCACACAGAAAGGTAGCGTTCAACAAAATCACATTTGTCAGTAGCTTATTCAGGAAACAGATACACATGAGATATTGTATTATATGCTTGACTACTCCATGATGCTTTGTTTAAACTCAGTTTTTACTGACTTAATGGGATCACTGACCGAGGTCACCCACACCCATAGATTTGCCCAGCCTTGATCCATTTTAAACAAGTTTTACAAGTAAGGTTTGGGGAGAATTTTAATCCACATTCTTTCTCAATGATCTGCTCATCAATCCCTGAACCCTACCACATAAAAGTGTCTGGAGCAGGTGGATTATCAAAAATACCAAGAACCCTCTGGCCAGCCAGTCACACTCTAATTCCTGTAGCAGCAAGGCAGGTCTCTGAGGGACCCAAGCCTCTTACTTGCGCAATCTCCCTGCCTGTTTCTAAAGCAAAGAGGAGCACAGGTTTCAACTGCTGGCAGTGGAAACAGAGATACTCAAATGCGCGTATTAACTAGTCACAGAGTTAAGAAAAATGCAGGATCAGAGAGACGGATGCCAGAAAGAGATGACATGGGAAAATCAATCTAATCCAACTCATGTGTGGTGTGGTTCCTGCTTTCCTGATAAGAGCAGCTTTCTTAGTTGCTATGGCAGTAGGGATCCAGCATGCTCAGGACCAGGCATTTCGCTACTGCTTTGCTCCCCTTGCTGCTAGCCTATCGTAGCTTGAGGCTGATGGGTCATATTTGGGAGTCCCTTTCAGGATTATTAAAAATCTGGGTGTGAGCTGGGCAAGGTGGCTTTGGGAAGCTGAGGTGGGAGAACTGCTTGAGGCCAAGAGTTCACGATGAATCAGGGCAACATAGCAAGGCCCCATCGCTACAAAAAATTAACAAAGCAAAACAAACAAAAACTCAGCTGGGCAGAGTGGCCCACAGTGGTAATCTTAGCTACTTGGGAAGCTGAGGTGGGAGGACCACTGAAGCCCAGGAGTTCAAGCTATGACTGTGCCACTGCATGCCAGCCTGGGTGACAGGGTGAGACACCATCTCTAAGAAAAAGAAGAAAAAAAAATTGGGTGTGGTAGATTAGGGATAACCACAAATTCTGTGCTACTCCTCCTAAATCTGGGTTGGCTGGACTAACAGATTGCAATTTAAGTGACTTCTGGGACTTTTGAGGCAAGGTCATAAGAGCTTTGCGGCTCTGTCTGGCTGTCTTGGGATAGTCTCTCTGGGGACTATGAAGTGCCATGTAAGAAAACCCACTACACTGCACCCACTATTCAGGACAGACCATATGTGGGTGTTCCAGCTGACAGGCCAGGCTGGGCTCAGCCTTCTGGCCACCCCTGCTAAGACAAGACACACGAGTGAAGCCATCTTGGAACCTCCAGACCAACCTATCTGCCAACTATATACCGCCAAGCGTTCTCAGACAATACAACAAACAGCAGAAGAATCACTAAGCTGAGCCCCAACCCTGCTTCCTGTCCCATTAAACCGTGAGATATAATAAAATGGCTATTTTTTTTTTTTAGTTGGCGTCTCACTCTTGTCGCCCAGGCTGGATTGCAGTGGTACGCTCATGGCCACCGCAGCCTTGACCTGCTGCTCTCACACGATCCTTCTGCCTCCGTCTCCCAAGTAGCTGGGACTACAGACGCACACCACCACACCCAGCTAGTTTTTCTGATTTTTATCGTAGAGACGAGGTCTCACCAAGTTGCCCAGGCTGGTCCCGAATCCCCAGCCTCAGGCAATCCTCTCGCCTTGGCCTCCCAAAGTGCTGGGATTACAGGCTGAGCCACTGTGCCTGGCAGGCTATTGTTTTAAGCTGCCTTTAGGGTAGTTTGTTACACAGTAGTAAATAACCAGAATACCAGTTATACTGATTTGCAGAGTAGCTTCCACTTCTGGATAGAGCCATAGATGAGAATGGCCAGTGCCCTGTTAAGTGACTAGTGTCAAGAGCTCTCAGGGTCATGGCTGGTCTGGAGGAGACCACCGAGAGTCATGATGATGGCTTTGCTGAAGGGAAATATAGACCCATGAGAAACGTTAGCGAGCGAGTTCAGGAGGAATCAGTGTGTGAGGTTTTGTTAGAGTGAGGTATAGAATAGATTACTTTAGTGTTTTTTTTGGGGGGGGAGGGGTAACCAGGAAAGGGAGAGATCCAGAAAAATGATCCCTTAGCTCCCAATTTTGGGCACTGAATTTTTAAAAAGACTTACTCTCTTTTTGTGTGGCTCAGTAGAAGAGAGTTTTACCACTTTAATATCATCCCACTAAGATACTATAGAAGGGGTTTATTAAAAATGTGTGGAGTTCCACCCCAGAGATAACATTTATCTTCAGGTTTGATATTTAATTTATTCGTTCAACAAGCATTTAATAAGAACCTACTGTATTCTTTCATACAGGTGACCAAACGCTTGGGAAATGATGATATAGCAGTGAGAAAGTCTTCACACTTGCGTGCTATGACTGGAAGCATTCTCGGAAGGCACACCACTGGTCCAGATTGCTTTGCAAATGCATGTCTTGATGTGCCTCCATACTCCAAACACATAGAAATGCCAGTTTAATACAAAAATGGAAAACTAAGAAGAAGACATGATGGACTCAAAAACAACATATCCATGGACCAGAATGGAACAGGAAGTAAAGTGGCAAGAGGGACTCCAGGTCAGCAAGAAAAGACTAAAATGACTCCCAGAAGTTGGGGAATTGGAACTAGGCTCCTGGCTTGAAGTCTGGGCCAAGGTGGGGCTCTTTTGCTTGTACAAGTAGAGTGAAAAAACATGCCATTGCTAGTTGCTGCTTGGGCAACAGCTTTCAGCAAGTGGAAGGTCTATAGGGGAAGAAAAAAGACAGGATCTGATAAAGAATCGAAACAAGCTAGTATTGGTTCAGTATTCACAATGTCCCTCTGGGGCAGAAACATCAACACACCATCTGAAGACACAGTTCTACACTGTGTCCTAGTAGTGAACACTGAAAGCCACTGAATAGGAAGGGAAGAAGAAACACACACACACACACACACAATCTTCCACTTAAAATGAGCCTGCAAATCAAAATTCTGAAACACAAGAGGAAACCTAACACCAATCAGTGTTAAACTTTATTCTAGATTTGTGTATTCCAACATGGTAACCAACAACGTACATATTATTTAAAATTAAATACAAATTAATTAAAATGAAATTTAGGCTCATTAGCCATATGGGCCTTAGTGGACAATGCAGATACAGATGATTTCTTTCATTGTACAAAGTTGTATTGGACAGTACTGCTCCAGGTAAGTTATAATGTATGAAATATATTAACTTACCGAATGAAACTGATGAGTTTTCTGGGTATCAACAACAATTTAAAAATAAATATATCTATTTTAAAATTGCTCAAAAGAGAGTAATTTCTTCAATTTGAAAACAGAAGTTATGAAACAAAGAATGCAAAAATGAGGCAAAAATAAGTAAGTAAGAAAATATTGGTAAATATATACTCATTGAAGTAATGAAGAAATTAGAAGAAAAAATCTGAGGAATTAACCCAGGATATAGCACTGAAGTTCAGAGTAAAACGTTCTTGCAAAATCTAGTGGAAAAGGAGAGTTGATACAAAAAAACAACGAAAGAAAAAGTTGGTTCTTTTAAAGGATAAACAAGATTGATGTTCCCCTAGCTAGACTAGCCAAGAAAAAGAGAGAAAAAGCCCAAATAAACAAAATCAGAAATGAAAAGGATTAAGTCACAATTAACTCCAAGGAAATACAAAAGATTGTCAGGGATTACTATGTACACTTGTATGGAAACAAACTCAAAAACCTAAATGAAATGGAGGACTTTCCAATGTCACACAAACTTCCGAGGTTGAAACGAGAAGAAATTGAAACCCTAAATAGACCAATAACAACCCAGGAAATTGACTTTGTCATAAAAAAACTACCTATATAAAAAAAGCCCTGGACCAGATGGCTGACCAGCAGAATTCTATAAAACATACAAGGAGGAGCTGTTACCAATCCTACTGAAAGTATTCTAGGCAATCGAGAAAGATGGCACTCTCCCCAAATCATTTTATGAAGTTAATATCACATTGATACCCAAACTGTATAAAGATCCAACAAAGAAAGAGAATTACAGGCCAGTATCCTTGATAAACATGGATGCTAAAATTCTCAACAAGATTCTAGGAAATCAGATCCAACAACACATGTCGAAAATCATCTACCATGACCAAGTAGGCTTCATCCCTGGGATGCAGGGCTGGTTGAACATCCACATGACCATAAACCTAATTAAATACATCAACAGATTTAAAAAATAAGAACCATATGATTATATCATTAGACATGGAAAAAGTTTTTGATAAAATCCAGTATCCATTCTTGATAAAACTCTTGAACACCTAGGTATAGATAAAACATAACTCAAAGTAGTAAGTGTCATCAACGATAAACCCACAGCCAACATACTGCTAAACAGACTGAAATTGGAACAATTTCTCCTAAAACTGGAACAAGACAAGGCTGCCCACTCTCACCTCTCCTATTCAACATAGTGTCATATATCATAGCTAGAGCATACAGACGAGAGAAGGAAATCAGTGGTATCCAAATAGGAAAAGAGGAAGTTAAGTTATCCCTCTTTGCAGATGACATGATTCTATACTTTTAAAACCAAAGAGAATCTGTCAAACACCTCCTTGCTCTGATAAAGGACTTTGGCAAAGTCTCAGGGTATAAAACAAACATGCAAAAGACAGTTGCATTCCTACACACCAACAATAAACAAACAGAAACCAAGATAAAAAACACAATCCCATTCACAATAGCCACAAAAAATAAAATACTTTGGCATCTTCTGAAAGATCTTCACAACAAAAACTACAAAGCACTACACAAAGAAATTGAAGATGACACAAACAAATGGAAATATATTCCATGCTCATGGATTGGAAGGATCAACACTGTTAAGATATCCATCCTACCCAAAACAATCTACAGATTTCACTCTTTGCTCTCACTGCTACAGCCGGACACCATCGTCACCGCTGTGGTCCTGGAACTGTCACCGCCCCGGTCTAAATACGGCTGCCTCTGCAGCCTATGTCTGAGCAGATCCACCCCTCCACACAGGATATGCTGAGACTTA